>UCOM01000165.1:0-116487 GCA_900474385.1 Ormyrus pomaceus
GAGCAGGTAGAGGGGGGGGGGGGGGGCATCGGAAAAACGTACGTACGCCGTGGCCCGAAGGCGGAAAAACGGCGCCTCCCCCGCGTGACTTATTTTTCATTGAGGGGAGGGGGGAAATACGAGCGGGGGAGCCTACACCACGTACGTGGAGCGCCGTAAACTATTAAAGACTATAGCTGCCGGTGTTCCGCGATATCCTCTTTGGCAGATGCTTCGGTATCGCTGCCTACAACTGGCCCCTTGTATATTTCAGGAGCCGCCGATTTAAAATGCCCAGCCAGCGCGGAGCTGCGCGCCGGGCACGTTGTACGAGTGACGGTGAACGTTTGTTCTCCGTGTATGCGGGAATTAAAGGGTGTATTGAAATTGGAAAAAGCCGCCTTTTTTCGGAAAAAAGGCAGAGAATCGAGTGCTGTTGAATTCTTCATGGATTTCCGCTTGCCGTTGTTTAGCGCGATCGAAATCTTGATTTGCTCTTTGCGCCTTTTTTGCGGGGATGAGACTTTTTTAAGGTACCTAAATGTTTGTTTTGAATTATACGCTGTAGAACGTGGATAAGTAGATTTTTTCGCAATATCGCACGTAATATTACATTTTAATATACAAAAAATGTAAAAAGTTTTCTCTTATTCTGGATAAAAAATTCTTTTGAATAATTCCAGATAAAAGTTTAAGTAAAAAATGTATGAATAAAAGACTAAGATACTCAAATATACGGGAAAAAAATGTTAATCGTTGTACTTCTTACTGTTGGAAGTCACTCTTACTTTTTACAACCGTTCAATATTACGTAAATTCTGTACACGTTCAATCCTTCTGTATCATTTCACCCCGAGTAAAAGAACAAAGGTTGCATGTCGCATATTCAAGGGCCTTTTAAATACTGCATGCACAATTATAAGAGCAATTTATGAAGCAGTACGACTTTTTAGCAAAACTCTATAACCAGTTTCCAAAGCCTTCTAATTCAATATTCAAGCCTTATTAAATTTGCGAGAGGAGAACCGGAGAGGCTCCGCTGAATAATTTTCTCGAAATCGGCCAGGCAAAAAGTTAATTTCCCCGAGCTCCCAAAGCCAAGCAAACTCCGAAAATCCAGGTCCGGCAAGCGACCGCGGCGAAAAGCGTCTAGCTCCGAACGAAAGTCGAAATTTTTTGCAGCAGCAGCAGCGGTCTTCCTCTCTGCCTCCCTCCGTCGAGAAAACATAAGGCGTCCCTCGCGCAGTCGTAACAGGTGTCGGGACCGAGAGAGCCAACCTGTCGCGAGCTCGCTCGGCGCGCTCGTCACCTTTGCACGCGCGCAACGCGCCGAGCAGCTGGCCGCCGAAGAAGGCAGCCGGCTGACAAGAGAGAGAGAGAGAGAGAGAGAGCAGCCGACGCCCTCGGGTCCGCCCGGGAAATCGAGCGTCTAATGATCGGCTTTCCTTTTTAGGCCGAGGAGAGATCGGGCCAGGTGAAGTGCCGAGGGGAGTTCGACGCGAGGCGCGCGAGAGTCGCCGCGGAGATACGATTGCTCATGGCGATTGATGCGTGCTATTGGGAGTTCGCCGCGGAGGGAAATCGACCGAGGCGGAGGTTTTGAGTGTGCAGCCGCCGGTCGAAGCTGTTATTGTCGAGAGTTCGTAACTTTTAATTATTGCTCTGGTTTTAAAAGTGTTTTTATTCAATTTCAACTAGAAAGTACAAGGCGACCATTGTTTTGTCGCAAAGCATTTCTTTGTACTTTCGGTTCATTCATCTGAAAAGTTTTGAAAGTTTAATTCACTTTAATTTCATCCCCTCTGGTTTCTTTTTCGTTTTCATTTTTCTGAAAGGGAATTCAACTGCGCTGAATCTTATCGCTCTTTTTTTATCTTTTTTTATCAATCTCAGTATTGCTTTTAGTATTTTATAAAATTTCTACATTTTTTCCTAAATGTACGTACAGTCCATTTGTGCAGTACTTTTTCGACTATTTCCGGAAAATTCCAAATATATACTCTGCTAAATCCAAAAAATTTTTCAACACTTTTTTCAGCGGCGCTTCGTCCACTACCTGCTTCTAATTTTTCCTCTATTCTCTAATGCTTCCCTCTTAATTTTGTTTTTTCCCAACTCCAACTTAATTTTCTTCCTTCTTTCTTAATTAAAAGTACTTTTTAAACGCGTCAAAGTCAGTTGGCTCTTTCCAATTCTTTTTCCAAACGTCTCTATGACATTTTGGAAAATTCAATGAAACTCGGAACGAAACGAATTCCCGCAGAGTCACCGTTTACCTTTGCAGCACTTGAATGAAATATCAATAAAAGCGCCATCAAGCGATCCAAGCCGAAAATCGAGCCGGCCTTCGTGTCTTTTTCTTCTATTCACTTCCTCTTCCTACCTGTCGTCGGACGTAATTCCAAAGCTCGCGTCGACGACTCCCCTCGTGCCACAATCAATCCTCCCCGTCGAAAATTATTCCGGGGCCAATATAAAGGACAGCCGGGCGTCGAAACAGGTTTCATTCTTCTCGGGCGCCGCGTCCTCCTTCATCCCCGTCCGAGCCTCTCGGCACGCGCTCACGGCTAAACGGTTTTTCGAAAAAGCGCCGGTCAGGTGCAGCGCGCTTATCCGATTCCCGAGGCACGTGCTCGCCGCGCGTTTCCGACCCACACACAGACACCACACATACACATAAGCGCGCAAGCAGCAGACGGCGAAGGAAGAGAGAAAAGTAGCCGAAGGGGCGACTCGATTTTCCGGGGGCGTGCTTGACATTGTGCGGGCCGGGAAGGCGAACCTGCTTAGCTCTCACTTGTCGTCGGGGGAGTAACATCTGCGCGATGAGGAGAACGATGCGGTGCGGTGGCCCCCTTTTAACGCGCCGTACGAGAGATGACATGATTCTGCGGGACTGCCGCGCGCACGCACACGCGCACACACGAGCAATCATTAGGGTCGTCGGGAGGAAGGACTCGGAGCTGATTATCGGGGTGATTTATCGCGCCGGGAGCTCTCTGACGATTTGTGCGATGCCGGTGGCTTTTGGCCTTCTTATACGAGCGCCGCCGCCGCCGCCGCCGCCGGGATTCCCGAGGAGGGACGGCGGGGGGAAGATTTTTGTTGGGGCTGCCGTCGGAATGCGGATGGCTGCGTTGAGAGCCGGATTTTCGAGAGCGGGATGTGTTTTTGCGAGATGCTGCTGATTCGGAGCGCCGCGGGTGACAAGGAGGACTTTAAAGGGATCGATTTGGAAAGCAAACACTGCGCCCGACAGCTTTATTAACACCTGACTTTTTCGCCTGCTGATGCAAGAGCGAAAGGAAACTATTTTCTAAGCTTAGAAAAAGCCACTATTTATTTTTAATCTTTTCTTTTTTAAACTGAATAATTGGCATATAATTAGAATAATTTAATAATAAGATCTTAAAATGTTTAAAGTGAATTGTATTATATATTATTCATAGATTGCAATGCTGGGAAAACGTATATCTCTTATTTTTATACTGTCCTATTCAAAACTCTTTTTCTGTCTGCTGTAAACTTTAAAGCAGTCCTTTTTATCTGTAATATCGTATAGAAGCTTCTAGTGTTTCCATAATTTGAATAATTAAATGACTCGATTGAGATCTGGTTCAATAAATTTGTAATGTAATCAATGTTTTTTAACGTCTCAGAACTGCTTTCAAAAGTAGATTTCCATGCAAATTGAAAAATTATCCATTATTGTATTAGATATATAAAGTTTAATCGATCGATCGTGAAAAAATAAACTGAATTTTCAACTTTGAATAGCTTTACAAACGATGAACTTTCAAGTGATCTGTTATTATAGCGGCAGCGTATTAATAACTAATAAAATTAAGCGCTTATTCAATTTGGTATGATTTCCCTAAAAATTAGATTTCCTATTATCCATTTTAATACCCCAGAAATACTGAAAGTCACATTGAACTTAGCTCGAACCGACTTTATTCCCTTCATACTTTATACTCCCAGTTTCACGAGCGCAATAATCCGCAGAATTTCTGGAGATTTTAAAATATTCCCGTGAAAAAAAGCGGCGCTCGTTCCGGCAATGATCGCCATTAAAGCGACAAAAGCAGAATCCGACAGCTCGGCAATAAAAGACTGCGATTCGCCATGCAGGGTGCATTCATCCCTCGGTCAGGGCACTTTCGCCGAGCGAGGCGCATGAATTTGCAACCTCTGCCTCGGAAAAAAGAGGCGTGGGGGGGTTGTCTTTGCGGACTTCATGAAATTCACAAAAGTCCTGAAAACTCATTATCGAGCTCATTCCGCGAGAGCAAAGAGAGGCAGCCGCCTGAAAAACACAGCGGCACCCTCCCGGTGAAAAGGGCCACTCAGCTCGGGGGCCGTCTTCTCATATCGTTGTTCCTCATCGTCGACGTCGTCGTCGTCGTCGTCGTGGTCGTCGCAGTCTTTGCGAGACGAGAGGAGGGAAAGACACGTGCCCCGGAGGCTACTGCCGCGACGCGGTTCTGCGGCTAGCCGGAGAGAGAAAAGAGAGGGACTCCACACCATTACCACCGCAGCTACTCCTCTCCTGCTTTTCTTCTCTCCCCGAACTCCCCCCCTCGCGAACCACCTTATGTCTCTCGGGCGAATGCAGCCCGAGTCTTCTTTTCCCTTATAGACGAGCTGCAGCTTCGGGGGCTTTTCTTCACTCTCTTATTCGCCTGCTCTGTCCGAGCGGCTCAAGTTTTATATACGGTGTATTTGCTTCTCTTATGCATAAAGTAAGTCGGCAGTCGAACGGGAGCGAGATCTTTTTCCCCCAAGACCGCGGAATAAGCTCCACGGGCGAAGCCGCGCGGCTCGGGAAATTTTATATGCTTTCTCTCGCCGCTGCTGTTTTTATCCAATTTCCAAGTTTGACATATGTTGCCGGGGAAATGTTGTTTGCGTTTATTGACTGCGGACTTGTTTTTGGTTTTGCATAAACAAATGACCGGGCGTTTCGAGGGAATTTTCGCAGCCAACTTTTTTCGATAAAGTAATTTTGGCTCTTGGGCTTTTCAAGGTAATGCGCAACTATTTAATGAATTTTAAAATTCATTTTGTTCTTGGCAGTTGTGTAAGACAAAGCACTTAAAGTATGCATGAATGTTATCAAGTCTCGATAGCACGAGCTTATTTTTAGAAAAGTTTTTCGATTTTTTCTTTTTGCATTCTCCAATTTCGTGTTACGACATCAACGGAACTCTGACATGTTTGTAAATTTATTGGACAGACAATTTTCCTTTACCCATCCGTCTCTTTAATTGTTGTCTCTTAAAATCCATTTATAAGCAATTTGAATCCTTTTCCTTTAATTAATTATTGCGAGCAAGAAAGTTGCTTTTACTTTTGCGACTATATTAGTTTTGAAAATTCTCGATAAGATATTAAGTGAAAGTCGGCCGATAGTATATAGCGTGTGTACATTAATTTTTAAGTAGCGGGTGTTGGAAGCAAATTTCGACGTAGATAAAACTTTTCTCGAAAGAACTTGCAGAACTCCTCAACTTTCTACGGAACGTGCTTTCAATTTGCTCCACTTCGTCCGCGCGACTTTTTTTTTAATACTTTTACGGATATTTTTTGCAGCCGATCACTTCTATAACCGAAAGGCCTTCTCTCCCGGCGAGCAACAAACTAAAAGACTCGTCGTGCGCGCCGCGAGTTGACGCGCGGAGTCAGCCGGGTAAAAAAGCAAAAAGCCGCGCGCGTCCATAAAAATAACAACCTCGTCGAGGCGCGAGCCTCATTTTACTCTTCCGCGGAAGCCGAAAATCGATGAAAGGGCCCTGCATATCGAGTTACTCCCTTTGGCTCAGGCCAGCCGAGAGAGCCCGTTCGCAATTCGGACAACTCGGGGTTCTCGGCGCTGTCCTCGGAGGGCAGTGGGATCGATCAATCAGAGAGCTTCTCTCGTCTCATTACCGCTTCATTCAGGGCTCCTTCCTTAGATTCGTAAACAAGGCACGGCGGGCGGCGAACGAGGGAATAAAGTTATTCCAACTGAAATTCCCTCTCCTTCGGTGTGTGTGTCTTACCCTCTCGTCGGCGACGGCGGCGGTGGCAGACGGAGATAGCGCACGAGCTCTAACGTACGTACACAGAGAGAGAGAGAGAGAGAGAGCGAGAGAGAGGCGGTGCACTCGGTCGCGTGCATGCACGGCTGGCTGGTGCTGCGGGCGGAGGGGGCGGCGGGGGGATAAGAGAGAGAGAGAGTGAGAGAGAGAGGAGGAGAAGCGCGTCCCTCTCTCTCCGCTCGGTCCTCTCCGACCTGCCCCCACTAGCTGCACTCGCGGCTTCGCTCTCTGCGTCTGGCTCGCGGAGGTGCGGCTAGCGGCGTCTCGCTCCGTCTGCGCGCCGCTCTCTCTCTCTCTCTCTCCGCTCGACTCGGTCGGTCGCGCGCGCGCGCGCCTCCTCGCCAGCAGTGCGCGCCTCAGTCTATCGGCAACCTGCGTACCAGCCGCGTCGCAGTACACACAATTCGTTTCTTTCGAAGACACCGACACACACCGGACGCACGCCACACGCACCGGACTTTCCCTCTCTCTCTCTCTCTCTCCCCCCCTCTGGCTCTCTCCCCCGTCGCAGTTCTCTACGCAGACTCTCGCTCTCTCACGCACACCCGCGCACACACCCGCCTCTCCGGCAACGAGTACACGCGGCTCTTTTGTACGTGCGCGCGCGCCAGAGAGAGAGGCAGAGCACAGAGAGAGCGCACCCGTCCTGCAGCAGCCAACACGGAGAGCGAGCGAGAAGGAGCGAGCTTGCGGCCGACAAGTACTACCACGACACAAGGCTGATACCGCTAGTGCTGATACTCCTTTCTCTAATGCAATAAACCCAGCCAGCGCGAGTCAAGTTCAACGCTCGAGAGTGCCTGTGGCCCGTCCGAGTCCTGCGCCGCGGGGCTGTAACTACTGCTGCGAGCTGCTGCTGACACCTGCAGTCGGTGGGAGAGCTTTTATCCGCTCTCGCAGGAGGAAACAGCTGGAGCTTCGGCTCGAGTCCCTCCGTCTCTCACTCTCCGGGGAGAATATCTCCGGTGCAGCGCCACTCGGTCTCCTAGACGACGGGCACGTCGTCTTTGGCGCGCGCGCGCACACACACATCACTCGCCGCCTGCCGCGAGAGAGAGAAGGGTCGTAAGCGCCAAAGGGGAGTAAGCGCTCGCTCTCACTCTCTCCCTCCCTCTCTCTCTCCTTCTCTTATCGATTGCTCGCGGAAATAGACGCGTGGGAACACACCTGGCTGGCTCCCTCTCCCGTCGACTCGAGCCGAGCGGCCTGTGGTGGTGGTGTGTGCGGCCGCTCTAGCAGGTGCAGCCAGGTAGCACCAGTCGAGCAGCAGGTGAGGGCGGCGCACCTTGCCATGCAAGCAGCAGCAATAGCAGCAGCACCAGCAGCAGCACCCGCAGCAGAAGCGGAGCAGTGACGCGCGCAGCACCGATACGGCCGAGCTCTGGAGTTCGAGGAGCAGCGGCTTCGGCAGGAGCAGGCGCAGCAGCAGCTCGCTTCCTACAGCAGGCTCCACTGGCAGCACCAGCAGCAGCAACAGCAGCATCGGGCCTCGATCTACCTTGAGCACGTTCTTCGTCACCAGCAGCATCAGCACCAGCAGCAGCAGCAGCAGCTGGCCAGGGTGGCCGCTTGCGAGCAGCAGCACCACCAGCAGCAGCAGCAGCAGCAGCACCAGCAGCACCAGCAGCAGCATCAGCAGCAGCTTATATCCGCGGCTGGCCGAGCAGCACTGGAGCCCGGCTCCAGCGTCCTGCCAGCGGCGGCGGCGGCAGCCCGGGGCGGCGGCAGCTTCGCGGCCGGCGTGAGCTTCGCCGCGACGACCATAGCGACGACCATAGCGCCGCCGGCGCTGAAACGCCCGAGGCGGGACACCTCCGTGGACGAGGGCTCATCGCCGCCGCCCGCCTCGACGGCCGCCTGCACTCAGTCCGGGAGCGGAGCCGTCGCCGCCGTCGTCGCCGCCGCCGCAGCCGCAGCCGTCGCGCCACCCGGCAGCACGAACCTGAGCGTAGCCCAGCCGGGCAGCAACGGCGCCAACGCGGCCGCTTCTCCTGCAGCCCCGATCGACCAGCAGCAGCAGCAGCTCGCCACGGCCGCCGCCGGCTGCATCATGGACGCGCCGCTCTCGCAGAGCATGGACTCGGTCAACACCGTGGCCACCTGCGAGGACGAGGTCAGTATCTACCTCTTATCATTTAGCCGCGAATCACCTACTTTCCTCAACTTTCATCGATCCGTATATCGTCATGGAGATGCATAGTTGCTGGCGTTCCTTTAATTTTCCCTCCTTTTTTATTTTCAAGTGCTTCTCGGTGGCATTGAACCTTTTGCAAAGTAGTCAACCGGTGTGTATTTCGATGGAGAGTGCATTCCGGGATTTGTAGAAATTAATCGAGCGACAGGGGATCGAGAGTGCAGAGAGAATGGTTTTTTGTCGATGTTCCAGAGCCAGGCTTTTTCTCCTTAGTGACAAACATTTTACAGCCGCTCTTAAATCATAAACCCCATTCCGCTAGATAAAAGTTTTTGCAACCGCGCGAGTTGCGAGTAAAATATTTCTAGCTCTTACGCTCTCGCAAACCCCGATTTATTCGCGCTCCAATTTTTCAACAATTTATTTACCCCGGGAAATTTGTCAAAAAGTCCAAGCGCGAATAAGTGAGAATTGAACGAGTTTTTAAAAATTTTAGGTATTCTTTATCCGTTCGATCAACGCGTTTAAAACGAATCTTAAAAATTATTCTATGGTCCTAATTAAAGGGAGTTTCGCATAATTGGAGTTTGTTACCAAAACAGGTCCAAACTAGTTTATTCAGTTAACGACCTCGTAGAATTTAGTAGCAGATTTGTACTCGAATCATCAGACTGTTTTTGAGCTTGCGACTAGACAATTATGTGTCTTTTAAATTGAACAATTTTTTTTGCTTTATAAAATTGAGAATTAAATAGCTAATAATGATTTAAAGCTAAAAAGGAGACCCAATAAAGTTTGCAAAAAACGCCAATAAAAATAAAATAGTCACGTTTCAATTGATAATTTTTATTGACTGCCAACTTGATTCGTTTTTTACCTGTTCAATCCAATATCGATTTAACACCTTTCGAACCGCTGAGTCACTCGACGCTCGTCTAATCCTTGTTTTCTTTCCCGGTATAAAAATTAAAGTGTGTATACTGGATAAAAAGACTTTGAATATTTCGACCTTCAGTCGAACGGAACTCGGCTTTGGTAATAGCGAATGTACGCAAGCAACGCCAATTCGTTAGGGGTTTTAAAAGAGGCAGAGAGAAGGAGAGAGAGAGAGAGAGGGAAGCGTTTATAACGCAAAACAGCATTTAGAAGATGAAGACCCGAAGATAACATTGTTACCACGTGTTGATCATCGTCTGCGGAATAATCAGATAAACGATGAATGGGACGCGAAAAAATTTTGCATATCTAGATATTTCAATGAATCTCCTAGTCCAAAGTTCTCGTAAAGAATCGTTTCGCCGCTTTTAATTGCGAGAGTCGGCCAAAGATTTTCCAAGGATAAACTGACCGTACCGTTCCTTTGACTCGAAATTACGCGTTATTAATCCAGTCGCTTCTGCTTTGGAAAAGCTCGCGGCCCAACTATACCTCAATCGCTAAGCTTCCACGAGTGTGTTGCACTTGCTTTTTATCCTCGTCAAAACAATTTTGTAACGAATGCATACTATATTTTCACTTGTATGCGGTGGCCGACCGAGTGCGTATGTTATACATCCTCTCCTGTTATTATATCTCCACTTGAAAACCGTCGACGGTATACGCACATATCTGTTTACACTCGATTGAAAAGACGCGCAGCGCTGAAATGATTTTTTCATTTCCGAATATATTCAGTGCATTTTCATCGAGCGGCAATTAGTTCTCCGAGTATACTTACACCGCCGAATCAATTCACCTTTTCCGCGGCGAAGCAGCGGATAACCCGCTGATACACAGACGGTATAACGAACGCGCCTCGGCGGAATATAAAACGACCGCGCGCCGCGGAACGCGACGACAAAAGCGCGCGGCTCGAAAACTACGCAACTAATACCTCGGGAAGCTCGCGCGCAATTAATGCAACCTAATGAAAAGCAATTTCGCCGGCGAACCGCGCCGCGGCACTCGAGACAATGATCCAGAGGCAACCGCCGAGTGAGAGGAGGTGGCGGGGGGGTGGTGGGAAAAGGAGGCGACGAAAACAATAAAAAGAAAAGAAGAGAAAAACAAAGAAGAGAGGAAAGAGAGGCGAGAAAGTGCATGCACGCGCTTGCGCGCGCGCGCGTGTGCCGGTGGTAGGTGGGCAATCGAGCTCTCTCTCTCTCTCTCTCTCCGAGAGGGAGAAGCAGCGACGGATCTCGCACGCGCTCGTGCACAAAAGACGAGGAGAGCGGCCGGAGCACGCGCGCACCTCTCGCGCACCCACACGAGTCCGCGAGCACGTACGTTGTACACGTACGCGCGCTCTCTCTCTCTCGCCGTAAGGGGCTGCATGTGCTCAGGGCCGTATAAGGACAAGCCGGGCGAGAGGGTCCGGTGTGTGTCTCGAGGCTGAAAGGGACTCGGCGGGCCTCGGTTGTACGTTCGTTTGCGCGATCGCCGCGGTTCGAGACCCACTGGCACAATTCGCGAGAGCCTTTGTGCTGCGTCTGACGCCTGGATCGCAGGTGCGAACGCAGGGAAATCAAGTGGTTTTCTTGGCTGTTTGATGCTTCTTCTCGGGCTCGTTAGGCGTTTTGACGTGTTCCTTTAAGGGAACGAGATTAAGAGCCGTCGCGCATTGCGGCGATGGTGGCAGTCGATGCTTGCTCGAGGTTCGAGTTGTTGGGCCGAGTTTTCGTTTAATTAAGTAAATTACAATTTTACTATTTCAGATGGGTTATTAATTAAAAGTGAAGACTCCTGTTCGGTGCGAGTCTTCGCTCTTCTGTCTGAACTGCACCGATAATTACGTACGCAAATTTAATGCAAACTCAAGCTTCTTCATATAGAGATAATTAAAGTATAAATGTAATTAAGGCGAAGTAATATTATTATTTAAAGTCTCCCGCGATACCCAAAGCACACGAAAAGTTAGCCGTCCACTCCGAGACGACGATAATTCGAACGAAAGCTCCGAGAATATTTATTTCTATTATAAATTAAGAGGAAAGCCAAGCGGCGGCAAAGGGAAATCCTCGAGCTCTCAGAATACACATCGCCGGAATAAAGTTAGCGTTTATACGTCCGCTTTGGCTTTATACACAGTTGCATCGCGCTCGCCGTCCATACGTCCCTGAGGCGGCAGCAGGAGGAGCTCCTGCCCCAAAGCCTTTGCGAAAACTCGCGCGGTCGGGGATGGAAGTGCGCGCGCGCGCACTTTCAAACCCAGCCGAGCACGATGTTTCTTGTAAATTAATTCGCGTGTTGCAGCGCGGGCATTCGGTTTTCGGACTGTGTGTATTATACGCGCCTCGAGGGAGAGAGCGATATGGTGCAACGCGCTCGAATTCCCGTGCATTTATCTCGTCGCGGTTCTTCGAGTGCCGGCAGCTTTTTTTTTTCGCGCTCGGATTTTACCGACGGAAATAAAATACTGTCGCGCGGGTCAGTCAGTCTTTATTAGAGCGCTTTTATAGATACTTCATTTGTAATTGAATTCTCGCTTCGGCGGAGGTAATTTGTCAGGCCGTTAAGTAAGACTGAAAAAGGATGACAATCGGTTTTAAAATTAACGCGCGGCCGGGTCTTGCGTTCGATCCGGCCCCCCCCGAAGCTCTTCGAGAGCGCCGGCTGTCAAAGTTTTCCTGGCGCTTTTTAAAGGGATTTAAAGTACAAATCACTTGCAAATCATTCGGAATGAACGGCGAGAGGCGTTTTATGTAAGAAAGTTGCATCCCGAGTTCGGCAATGCCGGGGCTGAAAAACTTTTGCCATTGTGCGCGAAAGTTTTAAGAGGATGGAAGTAATGCTCGCCCCTTTTTAGCAGTCTCTGCGCAATGCATTCAATTTATGCTCACCACTGGCATAATATATTAATTTGACATTGAAAAGTATTTTTTCTAATTTCCCCGCGCATCTATCCGTCTTCCTTACTTTCGGTTCGCCGCACAGTGCATCGAAGCTCCATTCATTTATTCGTACGATATTCCTACCCTCTTACCCGAGACGGAAAGGTTTCCCGGTGCGGCGGCCGTAAAAAATGCAAGGACCGATCAGTCAGTCATTCACACCTAGGCGGCTCGGTTCGCGCCGTAGCTTCCTACGGAGGCTCTCTCTCTCTCCCGCAAATATATAGACCGGCACGGGGGCCAGAGAGCCTCCGCGTTTCGCGAATTCGATTGCGCGCGCAGTGCGTATACGCGGAAGGAAGGGAGAGAGAAGGAAGGCAGGCATGTGCAGGTGACGTCGAGCGGGAGCGTTCGCCCTCTTCTTCGCTCCCCTCGCGCCTGCCTGCCTGCCAGCCTGCCTGCTTCTCTCCCTCAGGTAGCGGGCGGAAGAGAGAGAGAGAGAGAGAGAGAGAGGAGTGACGCTGACGCGCCGCGCTCTGCCGGCCAGCAGCACCATGCTTCGTTATTGATTTTTCTCGGCGCAGCGCGCAAGGCTCGTTCGGGGGCACACCGTCGCCGTGTCACGTCATATGGAGACGGCGCCGGATTACGTGCCGCCCCCGACAAGACACGAGAGAGCTGCTCTCTCTCTCTCTCTCTCTCTCTTGGCCTCTCGGGCATTTCGCCCTACTCGGACGATCCTTCATTCCTTCCTTATTTCTAGCGCGCGCGCAAGATCTCTCTCCCGCTGTTTAGTTATTTATGTATCTGTAAGTGGGGGGATGGAATAATCGGGGGGCGATATGGGGGGCAATTTTTTTTCCTAGCCTCGCCAGACGAAGCCCCGTTTGCTTTTCCGATAGAATTTGTAGGCCGAACGTGTGCTCCTCTTATCGCGGCAAAATTCTCTCTTGTCGGACAGATGGATCCCGGCGTTGATGTTTTATTCAAATTTCGTTTGCTCGAGTTTTTAATGGTAATTAGGCAGTTTCCTTGCCGCGCGGAGGAACGCCGGCGCAGGACCCACCGGGCGCGCGCGCGCGCGCTCGAACTTCGGGCGGTAAATAAAAAATCGATTATGCTGATTGCGAGCGGCGGTGTTTTCGAGCGAATCGAATTACGCCAATCGCCCCTGCAGACGTGATTGCATTTTATCAATGTTTTTATCGGCCAAATTGGCATATTTCACGATAAAAACCTGCTTAGCCGTTTATGGAAATTTTTCGCTAGAGTAACTCTATTCGTCCGCTGCTAAATGTGAATTTTTTTTTTTTGTGGCCTTACTTAGAGTAAGTAGTACTTGAAATTTTGTTGGTTACGCGATGAAGTTCTGATAAAATTGTATATCGGGACGTTCCGCGGCTGTATTTACGGCTTGCTAATATTTTATTCGTGTAAATTCTCGTAATTTATTGTATACCCCTTAATAAAGCAATACATTATGAGTAGTTACGAGGGGGCATTTATTAACTTTTGATAAATTTATTTGCACAATCGAATTTACAATATATATATTTGCACGCGCAAAATCCGAATCTTAATCATCAAAATAAATTTGAGTATAAAGCTCGTTTCATTGGATTTTCGAGGTTTTCAAAGCCTCGCAAATAGCGCACCTTTTAAATTTCCATTTTTCGTTATTTAAAGGCGGTCGTTTGAAAAGGAGTCTTGAAAGGAGTCGACAGATATAGACTTCCTTTTGAAAAGCCAACGGCGCCGTGTCGCCTAGAATTTTTCCCGTGTAAAATAGGATTTCAAGAAAACTCCATTCAATCACGCACAAAACACGAGGCATTATCTAAAAAGAGAACCACCGAACGTAATATAAACTGTGCACAAAGAGCTCTCGAACGCTTCGACGGCGAAATAATCGTCTCGTCGCCCGGAGCTCCGTTTCGCGGGCACGTCAAAAAGCTCGGGGAATCACTTTTCCCTTTGCCCTCCGAGAGCTCTAACGAGCATTTATAACACACAACAATATTTCCTTGGATATCCATTCTGTTAGCGTAGGGAGAGAGAGAGAGAGAGAGAGCGACACGTTAATCCGCTTGTGTGCGCAGTGCGTCTGTCAGGTAATCGAATTCCGGCTTCTGTCTAGAGTTTTCTGTTTCTCCTTCTCTCTCAACGTGTCTGTCAACCCTCCCAAGACACCCGAGAAGAGATAGATGTCGCGCTTACGTACGTATCAAATAAGTCGGATGCAAAGCGGAGGAATAGCGGGGAGGGGCCCGAGATAAAGGGCTTAAACAGCCGACCCTCCAAGCCAACTTCTTGCCCCCCCCCACCCCGATCAATTCTCGATCCCGCAGAGTCGCGCGCGTTTTATGGTTTCACGGCTACTCGCCCCGGATTACCGATTCGAGAGCGACCGCGAAAAAGAAGGGAGCTGCCTGCCGCGCGGCGACGATTGCCGAGTTGTTGTATTTTTTCAGTTTTTCCATTCCTCGCGCCAAGTTTTTCCTCTCTCGCGCCGGATAAATCCAGCGGGGAAAAGGGGGAGCGCGCGCGCTCGCTTTGTGCCGGGAACGTTTATTGCCTGAAAGTGCAGGATAAAAGGACGAGGAGAAAGAGCCGTTTGTCGCTTGAGCGGTGACGCAAGGACACAAAGTGACGGAAGGAAGGGACGACTACGGGCTCCGATGATTAGTTGTTCGTTTGCGCGTCGTTATTAATGGATTCTTTGAGCCGGCCGTCGTTAGTTTTTTTTTTCTTTTTCTGCCTCTTCTTCGTGCACCGTTACTTTGTATCCTTGCGGTCTGATAATCCGCAAATGTGTGCGGTCAATTAGGGTAGTTTGATAAATTGTGCTTATTTAAGTTAATGAAATTATTCGAAATGTTTATTCGTTTCGGTAAGCTTTGAAAACACTGTCGATAAATAGAAATAAGAGAGCCGCGTAAACGTCTGCGCTAAGGTTTTTTGCGCGGATCGACGATAAGGGAATAAAAAGAGGCGGGTAACGGCAGCGAGTGACTTATTGCGGGTATCACGGGGACACTTTCGACAGTGTCGGGTGGATAGGAAAATCGAGCGTAGTTAAACGCCGATTGGATAGCTTTTTATGGGATATTCGAGAAATTACGGGTCTCGCTTTTTGCCCCGGCTTTCTTTCCGAAACGTCGCAGTTTTAGAGGTTTTTGTCCGCGTCTCTCTCTCTCTCGCCCGCGATTCTAAATGGCGGCGAATTTTACGCCGGGAAAAAATTCTCGTTTTCGAGAGTCGAACGTAATTTTGGAGCAATTTTTCCGATCGTTACTTTTTTTTAAAGATTTTTTTTTATGAATGCCGTTAATAAGCAGTTGAGCCATTTTCAGCGCTGCATCGCGTCTCTTTTTTTTTCTTTACGTTTTAAGTTAATTTTGCTTTTAGACTTTGAGAAACCCTCAAAGTGAAGGAGATTTTTAAAACGTCAATAATGCGAACATATTATACGAGCGTACATAAAAAATACACGTAATATGATTATTATACTATAAAAGTTTATAAAAAATTTTAGGCATAAATACGCAATACGAATGCCTTAAAACTTAAATCCGATTCTTTGAGTACAGAAATGTTATGATTATTACTTTTCAACGAGGCTCGGCGTTTACAAGAGATATTCATTCCGATATGAAAATTTGACTACATCAGAAATTGGTCAAGCAGACGGTTACATTGATCGCTTTCCAGTGTAATCACCATTATTTAATCATGATTGCACAAAGCTCCGCAAACGCGAAAGAGCTTTATTGAGTAACAAATACTTTTCTGCACTTACATTGGAATGCCCATTAATTAAATTTCTCCGGTATTCTGAGAATTTTCTATATAATAATGATAATTAAAATTGAAATAGTAGAAAAAGCCCAGTTAATTCCGACCAAAAACCAGTTAAACAAACTATTGAAATTTTAACTATTGAATTTTTAAGTGACTTTTAAATTTAATAATTAGTGGATATAAAGTAAATTCGTGCACAAAATTATCCAGCGCTGATTACAGTCAATAATAGCGCTTTAAAGCTTGATTGGATTTTACTGCTTTATTTTATCCTACTTTCGTTCGCCGCGCTTAATTGTTAAAATTATTTGCTTTTTGCATTACTCGACGCTTCAGAGTAAATCAAACAAAGCGACATTTATCTTTACGACAAATAATATGCAATGCCGGGAATTCGCGTCGAAATGGATTTGCATTTAATACTGATAATTAATACATTACAGTAGTTAATGCACGGCATGAATATTCAGCTCGAAATTAGCCGAAAGGCGCTTTAGGTTTAGTAAGTTTAATAATACGGCTGAAAAGTAGGATTAATTTGAGCAACGTGGCAAATGCTTAGGAAACGGAGTGGTAAGAAGGGGGCAGTGTAAAAAGTGACTTGTGTAACTATATCTCGGCTTGAAAATGACTACTTACTTAGGGCCGTACGACGAGGCTCTTAGCGAGAAAACAGATGGTCGAGTAGACACATCGCGATATGCTTATAAAAAGCCTCGCTAATGCGGATAAACTCCTTCATTTCTGCTTAAAATTTAGCCATTAAATCTCTCGCGAAGTATATACCGGCCTGCAAAAATGAAAACTTCCTACTTGCTATTTTTCAGATTATGCAACTTTTAGGCCAGCTTTTAGTGCCTTAGAAATATAAGAAAAAGCATTAATGTAACGAGCGGCCATTTTCCTTTCTAAAAATGGACACAATTTTTACAAAGGAAGTAAACCGTAAGGCTCCTAAATTAATTTTCTCACCCTTCTTCGTGCTTCTCTCGCTAAATCAGATTTCCTTAATAAAAAAAAAAACGCGATATATTCCACAAATATTCCGTTTTCAATTAAACCAAAAAAAAAAGAGAGAACCGACACCGGCGGCGCGTACACTTCCGCTAAAAAAAAGGAAGCCGGCAGACAGACACCCACAGGAGCGTCGAAAAACCGTCGGAAGGGGGGAAGCGGGCTGAAAAAAGGGCTTAAAGGTGAGCGAAAAGAGAGAGAGGGAGGGAGAGAGAGTGCGCCTCGTCACCGCGTCAGCTTGCGCCCACATTGTGCAGCTTCGAAACGCGCGCGTCACGATGTAAACGCGCTGCCGAGCGGCAAAACACAGCCGCGCGCGCGCGCGCGCGTTCCTCTTCCTTTTGTAAAACCTGCGCGCCGTTACTATGGAGAAGCTATAGAAGCTCTCTCTCTCTCTCTCTCTCTCTCTCATGCTCCTTTCCATTCGCTCCTCTTATCGTCGTTACGGCAGAGAGTTTTGTTTCGCGTGCGCGCTCGTTATTTTTAGACGAAATTGCCTTTGCGCGGAACCTACGTAATAAGATGCTTTCTTGAGATTGTCCTTTTGTGCTTTGCACTTCTTTCTCGCCCCGGTGGAAGGGCAAACGAGTTTGGCATCTGTCATTTCTTTCGCGCGTAATTAGGCCCCGTCGGGAGGATTTTGTTCGCCCCGCCACTGCACTGTTCGGGAGGCTTGAACGACATAGTTTCGGGGGACTATTTTCTCTAAACGAGAGGCGGCGATTTTGTAATAAATTCACGTCCTTTGATTTTAAAGAGTATCGACGCGATCCGAAATGGAGCTCGCCGCCATTCATTTGCAGAGTCTCGAATGACGGGGCCAAAATAACACGGACTCGCTAAAAGCTCTACACCCGTTTTCGATAATAATTAAGGGGAGAAATATTCTAAAAAGCCACTCCAATAATTCACGCTTAAACCCCTCCACGGCTCGACTTTGGCAAACAAGCATCCGTCTGAAACAAAAATCAATACTCGGGGCGCCTCGCTTTGAAAATCGACCCAAGCACCCATCCTGAAACTTGCACAAAGCAAGTGCTCTTTCCGCGAGCGCGAGGTCAAGCAGCAAACCGTTCCTCTCTCTCTCTCTCTCTCTCTCTGCGCTCCGCAAAAAAATCCGAAAACTCATCAGCGTATTCTCCAGCCGGCAAATTACCCTCCGCTCCGTCGTCCCGGTCGTGTGTGTGTCGCCCGATATACGTCTCGCTCGCAGCTCTAAAAATGATTTGTCCGCGGCGGCGGCGGCGGCGGCGGGGCAACCTGTCCGTCCGGCTCGGTTCTGCAGGTTGGATTACCTGGCTCTTGCGCGCTCGGAGCTCGAGGAAGATTGAAACTCGATTCCGGCGGCGTCGCGCGACCGCGAAAGCCGCATCTCGCGTGTGCGTGCGTACACATCACCCGGGGCCCCGCAGCCGTTCCGCGCCGACGAGGCTTTACGGGCAAAACGAGCAGCGCGCGCCGGGCGGAGAGAACTCGTTTTCGCGGTTTGCGCGAACGGAGAGCAGTTTTCGCGTCGTAGCGAAACTGTCTGGGAGAGCGAGTTTCCCCGAGTCCTGGAGTAAGGTAAGCGACGCAGGAGGGGTTATCTCGGCTGGAGGACGGCGTGTTTTTTTTTTCTTTTTTTTAAGGGAATTTCATTTTCAGCCGGCTTTTTACAGGTTAATATACTCTGGACTTTATTTGTAATTAGACCGGTATGTGCTAATTTCCGGGTTTAATTAAAATACAGGTTTAATGTGTATTTAGTCATCCTTTTCTGTACATCCGGTACGAACATTTTTAACTACGATTGTTTGCACTTTCAAAGCTATAATTTCAACATTCCTCGCTAAGGCGATCGGTCGAAAGGCATTTCGTCGAAGTAATATTCATTCGCTTTGCGCTTCGTAAGCCAGTCTTTGCCCCGTATCGGAAAAGCCCTCGACAGAAAACCGCCTCTTGCCCGATGGCATTCGTTAAAATAATTTTCCAGCCGTAAAACGAACGAAATATAAAGCAAAGTTTATATATATATAGCTCCTGAATATTCAAAGGCGCGATTAAGCAACTAAAAACCCCTCGGCGCGGAGAATTTTCCGCGAACGCTTCGAGCAGGCCTCTTTAACGACGTCTCTAAAGGCGAATTCAGCGGCTCGCGAAAAGCCGACGTTTGTTTTCGCAATTCCGAGGCGAGCAAAGATCGCTCGCAATAAAGGCGCGAGAGCGTAAAATCCCTCTTCCTCCTTTGATTCGCGTCAACCCCCCTTGATCCTGCGTGTATTTGAATAGCGCCGCGCGCCAAATACTTTTCCCACAATCGTTCGCGGCGAGAGGTGGGTGGGGGGTTAGCAGAAGGAGAGTAGAAATTCTTTTGTCTCTCGAAACGCGTTCCGCATGAATTGACCCCGTCGTCGTCGCCGATAATTATAATTTCGTTATGGCCTCGGCGGCTATATAATCGAATCGGCTGAATTTTCCTGGGCTCGCCGGCCGCCGGAGGAGAGGAGAGGAGAGATGCCGAGATTAGAGTGCAGCGATGCGCTCTGAGAAAATACGGCGACGCCTCTCTCCTTCCTTAAAGCTCCATTCAGGGAGGAGGACGATCAGCTGAGTGGCGCCTTTCGACTGCTTTCTTTTATACGCGTCGTTCTACGCCATTAGAGAGACTATTAGGCTCTTTCTCCTTTGACTTTATTTCCTTTATCGATGTCGTCGGCGGGCCTTTTTTTTTTTTCATCGGCGAATTGTTCTCGGTATTAAAAGCCAAAGACGCGATTTAACTGTATTTATGTAATTATGGCTGTCTTCGTGAAAGCGCCGTTTCGCGCAGAAACTTTTATATAGAATAAAGTTAAATTGCCGTGCATTAAAACAATAATGCGGCTATTATCGTAAATTAAAATTTTATTTGCGCCTTCGGAAATATTTAATAAAGAAGAGTTTTGCCTCACCGGCGGTATATTGAATCTTATTAATTTGGCAGAAGGTTTTCCCGACAGTTTCGATAAACGTATATAATTTACAATTAATAATTCTTCTCGTCGTCGGTGTATAACGAATTGACATTGTATCGGGACTAAATGGGTCAAAAGTACAAGTAGGCAGTTAACGATGTAGCTTCAGCGGCGAAAATAAACACGGCTCTTTCGGGTGTCGCGAAACGAATCCGTTTCGTTGCTTGCTTTCCTCTCAAGCCATCCTTCTAATTCGCCTCCAGCTGGCGAATGACACCTACACCTACATAGACGTCCTCGCGTCCTTTTTCCAAATAAACGTCTGGAAGTGTAATTAATTAGCAGAGCTGAAAGGGCCGCATCGTCAAAATGAAAGCGCATCGATTTTCCTCTCTCTCTGGGAAAATCCGGCGCAATTAATTAAACGGAAAAGAGAGCCAGCGCGATAAAAGTATCGGGTAACGAAAAAATAATTTACGGAACGCGGAAAAGCGATACACTGGCACACACTCGTCCATTTCATGAACCGCCGGCCGGCCGATTGATTGAGCGCGCGTACCATATCGCCCCGAAAAAATAATGATCGTCAGGCACGAGCGTATATAGACAAGAGCCCTTGTTTGCCAAGCAAATAAGCGCGACAGCCGGCTTGCTTGCACCCCAAGCTCCCTTTCCCCCCCAGCCGGGCAGAGTCCCTTTCGGCCTCGATCCTAAGAGCCGAGGCGCGTCTTTATCGAAATCGAGTCGCGCGGAAGAGAAAATACACGCGGCTACGTGTTTATATATGCATATGCGAGGAGAGAAGTGGCCTGGATGCTAATGAGGTCAGCGAGAAATCTAAGGCTCGCTCTCGGATTATCGCCGCGCCTCGGCTGTATTAAATGCGCTAATGTTTTCGGCTGTTTTCGACTTGCAGGTGAAAATATAATAGGCTCGAAAAAGTTTAATCAGGCATACGAGTCAAGGTGGAAATCGATCCAGATCCCTTTTAATTCGCCCATCCAGAGCGTGACAAATCGCGCAATTGACTTTACGACTCCTCGCTAGTCCGCGTTTCGCATATACATACATCGGCCGCTCCGGCTTCTGCGCTCGGATTCATGTCGCAATATTCCCCGCGTCTTCCGGCACTGAAAACTCGCCGGTCATTCGTTGTCCCCGATGTGCCGGCGAATTACGAGCCGGTTAATTCGGTCGACCTCACGCGCTCCAAACAATGCTCTTAACGCACCCGAATGTAAATCGCGTTTGGACCCCCCCCCCCCCCGGCCGCGCGCAATTGGATTATTGAAAATCGAGTGGAAGCTCCGCTCTCTCTCTCAAAAGCTCGCGCGGACAAACGGATGTGCTTTTGCGCATTACAATGATAATGCCGCTCGTGGATTATCCGGAATTCGAGTTTATCTTGTTGTCCTGTCGACGCGCGGCAAGAGGGAGTAGCTTTTTACGGACTATTTTCGAGAGCTGAATCGCTCGTTAAATCATTGCTTTTTGGGGCGAGGCCGAATCGAGAGGTGAATTTTTTTCTTTTTTATTTTGTAATTTGCAATTAACTTTTGAAAAGGGGCGCTGGTCGGAGTGGATTTTTTTAATTCGTTAGTCGCGGAGGGGGCCGTGAATGATGCAAGATTTTGATGATGGGATTAAGCCACGGTGGATTTTTTACTTCTTAATTAGCGCTAATGAAGAAACATTTTGACGATGCGCGAACGCGATGAATCATTCTCGCGTTTCCTGGAATTGTGCAATGATGCAAGTTACAAACTATAATGGCGCTCCACCGTAATAACCGCCTAAGCGCGCATTATTCTATGTGGAAACAACAAATTTCCACCTGCAAATAATAAACTCCGGCTTTGCCTTACCTTTAAATACTTGGTATTTCAGTATTGTTGAAGAATGGCTCGCAACGAAATTTTCTATTTCGTCATTATCTCGAACACGAATTCTTTTACAACGAATAAATTGCGCCAAGTGTATAGATAACACTTTCCGTTGGAAAACGCGGCTCGTTATAAGGCATAAATTATTGTTGAATCATATTACAGAAAGTGGGAAATTAATGTATAAAATACTCGCATTAAACCTTATTTATGTTCTATTAATTGTGCACGTCGTTAATGTAAATTATTTCTTGCTTGCTTTGCATAAAATATATTTTCGTATAATTATCAACCTCACAAGTGTATCAATTATCATTACGTGCAAGGCCACTTTTTATAGTAAGAACACTAACGTGCAATTAGAGGAAATGTAGCTCCTAGTTAACGAATGTCTTTATACGACGATTATTCCAATATAACTTTACGTTTAAGCGGAACGTACTTTAAGAAAATTTTTATACGCGGCTGAGAAAACCTCTCGGAGCTAGGAACTACTCTCCAATGGATGATTTCATTAAGCTGCGAGTAAAGTGATCTTTCACTTAAATAGTTACCTACGTTGATGTAATTGGCCAATCCTCTTGAAACTGCGCTAAGAGACTTATTTCAGCGTAAAAAAAGAAAGTTCAGACTTAATTCCAATCGCGACGTATATTTCATTTACCCGAGGGTCTTTATAAAATTTTTTAAATTCATTTCAAACCTCTGATCGAAAGCATAATACTCAATAAAGGTGTAATTAAATCTTGCCCGAACACATGTTCTTTGTACGTTTACGATGATTGATCGTATAGACATTTGCTGATAAAATCGATAAGTACGAACGCGGCGTTTCTACCATATGGAACATCATATTTTCAACCGAAAGCCAATAAAAAAGCTATGCACTCGCGAATAATACGTAAGAAAACGTTCTTATTTCACGGCTCGACGAAACGAGCACGGCGTAGCCTCTAAAAAGAGCAGAGGTGCAGATATCAGCCAGTGGCACTTGAATGATAGCCGCTGAAACGCAGCCGTTCCTCAAAGGAAAAGCCAATCCATTGTTCTCCATCCCGAAAAGCTCGGCTCCACGCTCTATATAAAAAGAAGAAAAAAAAAAAAAAAAACCCACCCATCTCCCCCGACGGAACGTCAACAGAGCAGTACAAGAATGGGCAGCTCTCTTTGCTCGCTGCGATCAACAATGGCTCGCGCCGCGCCGCGCGCCGAAGGCCGAACGAATTACGAGGCTCTCGGTGTCATGCCGTTGCACCGGCGTGTGCACGCACACAACACCGGCCAGAAATGACAATTGCCCGCGTCTGCGCAGAGCGAGAGAGAGAGAGAGCTCGTTACGATCGCCAATCGCGGAAGTACTGCCCCGCTTCTGGCTCTCTGCCGCCGCGCCGCGCCGCGCTGCGCTGCTAAGCCGCGCGTCGGAGAAACCGCGGAGTTAATGAAGATTTCGCGGGCCGTATCGTTAGGCGATATTACTATCAGCTGTGCTGCTCTCTGCGGTCGCGGACTACTAAACGCGCGGGTTTACTTAAATAACGGGACCTTATTTATAGGATAAAATACGGGCCGGTTATTGCCGTTCAAAACCCACCGAGAGCTCGAGATCGGGTAATTAAAGAGTTTCGTTCGGCCTCGCGGCGATTGAGCCGCAGGTTATTTTCCGCGCGCCGAATATCGAACGATTAAAAATATGGGGATAACGCTCGCCCGAGTCGCGCTATAAAAACGCAAATCAAGTAATTGGCTCAATTCGCCGCTCCTCTCTCTTCCCACCCTGCATTCTCCGCGACTTGCCGCTATTTCCGGGTCTACGAGATTATCCCGATATTCGCGCGGGGCGGCCCTTTTCAGCCGCTTGGCCTCCTCGATGACGAGACTCGATTACCGTCCGTTCACCCGTCGACGCGCGACGAGGAGGATTCGCGCGCGCGCGCGCAAAAAGCCGATCCGATTTTTCGCGGAAATACGCCTGCGCGCCGGGAGATTTCGGGCTCGACGTACCGCAGCCGTTTCCACTGAAAGCCCCGCAAGATGCTCTCGAGGATCTCGGCACTTCCGCGCGCCGCGCGTCGGAATAATTCGCGCGCTTATGCACGCGGAAAAGTTTGCCCTCGGGGCGCGCGCGCGCGCGGCCGGGATTTTAGTTTCAATTTCGGAGCGCGAGAGCTCTTCTCGGGCGCGAGAGCCGCTCGGGCTTCTTTCCCTCGACTTTTATTTTTCTTCGGGGCTTCGAAAGTTGGCGGGACCGAGGAGTTTGCCCGCGCGGACCCTCTTTGCGCGAAATGTGAGCTCCTTCGGAAAACACGAAATTTTGGCGCGATTTGTCTTGTCGGATTATGTAGGTGCTGCAAAAGCATTTTTATTTAATTGAGCATCTTTTATTTATTTTAAATGTTTAGCGTTCGTGATTATATTTATAGAAAAGGACTCTAGGCCAAAGTGTACGCTGTTATTATTCAACAAGAACGTTATTTTCATTACTTTCCGCGAATCTCAAAATAATCGCAAGCGAACGTTACACAAGAGGAGATAAACTCCTCGGTAAAGCCGAAGAAAATGGAATTACCGCTGAAAACCTTGGAAAAAAAAGTACTTAAGCCCTCGGGCCAGAGAAAAAAAAAAAGAACGCCGAGCCAAAGCTCGGAAAAGCAACAGGCTGCGTATCGAGCCTCGGTCAGCTCTCGGACAAAGAAAAAGAAATCGCGTTATACATATTCCTCCTCGTGTTTTTTTGCGATTTCGTCCCTCTCTCTCTCTATCTCTCTCTCTCTCTCTCTCGTACTTGGCGAGGTTCTCTCGGCGGCTCGGCGTTTACGGTTTGCTGCTCCCGTCGTTCCTCTTGGCTGGCTAACCGTTATACAACATCCGCTCGCCATGTTGTTGCCTCCCGCCAGTCGTCCTAGTCGCCGAGCCGAGCGAGCCGCGAGCGGCGTCCTATTCCATTGTTCCACGGCGCGTTATATAATCGGCGAGAGAGAGAGAGAGAGAGAGAGAGAGAGAGAGAGAGAGAGAGAGAGAGAGAGGCTCGGTGAGGCAACCCTTCCCCGGATTTTCCTCCGTCTTGGCTCTCGGCTTTTTATCGGGCCCTCCGACGGGAATGATGACGAATTTATTCACTCGATATCGGGGCGGCTTTTGCGGAGTAGGGGGAGCTTTGTGTGTGCAAACACGTGTCCGTGGCGGACGCGGCTATAAATGGGCAGGATGTTGCTCGAGCACGCGCTGCTATAGGATAGAGAGAGAGAGAGAGAGAGTCTACAAAGGACCGAGACGAATTATATGGACTGGGGGTGCCGGTGCCCGGGCTGATATGATCTGTGTGGCTTTTTCGCTCTTCGGGGGTATTAACGACGAATTGATTCGGTGTTTATTTGCTTGTTCCTTTGTCCGCCGCGAGGAATTCCGTTCGGGGGTTTGGATTTCGTTTCGGTCGCGCGGGGAACGTGACCGACTTTTTGGGCCGAAGGTTCTCTCTTCGTAATTGGTCTTAATTATGTTTGTGTAGGTTACCAAGCCGTCGGACGGCTATGGTTATTGTTCGAGACAATGGTAATTGCAGCGGGTTTTAATTAAGGCAAAACGAAATTGATTAAAGATGGTGGCTTCGCGAAAAAAAGTTGATGATATTGCTCTCCACCTGAGAGATTGTTTGGACAGATCTGCTTTTTTCACGCCTGTAAATTTAAATTCATCGACAAGTGGAGCTTGACAGAGCTGTTGTTTTAGCAGTAAATCAATCTTACTTTCAGTTTTTTACGTCGTAATTTATGATTCTGCAACTTTTATCAATTAAAATAGTTGCAAAAACATTTACGAGCTATTGATACTTTTTCTGCTCACCGTAAGTACCACTGTCAATTTAAGACGTTCTCGTGGCGTCAAATTCCTACCATTCCCAGATCGCATTTCCACTGCTCGTTTTCCATTTTTATAATTTTAATGCAATAAGTTATGTTTTGCTTGAATGTGCACTCAATTATAAATCGATCTATCAAACTTCTGGCGCTATTTGTAACTATTAATTACTTATATTTATTGCTTCTTGTATTATTAATATATTCACAACGGTCAGGTCGTTTTTCCAGAGTCATGAAAGCGATGGAATCTTGATTGCAGGGCAAATTGACATGACTTGTCCGTTCGTGACGTCAATGAAAATTTATTTGTATACGAGCGTTTACTATATTTAGTGAAAAAGTGTCACGTAGTTTTAACCCATTTAGCGATATAAATGCAAATTTTTTACAACCCCGAAAGAATAATGAAAGGAAATGCCGATATAAATGGATTCGCTTAAAGTTGCAAATCAATACGCACATTCCAAAAATAAAAGATAATGAACGATCAAATATTTCGAACCTCCATTAGTCACGTCACCCGACTCCACTTTTACAAATCGCTTTTCTTTCGCATCGCCGCCCCCCCGGCAAAGAAAAGCAGCACTTCGAGGCCTCGCGCAATTAACAGCCGAAAAACTCGGTTAAACCCGGAACGGTTCGCCCAAACGCGTAGACTCCGCGGAGAAACAATGAGCGCGCGAACGGGGAGAAGAAGAAAAAAAAGAAAAAAAAAAGACAGAAGCCCTTTTTCGCCGGCTCGATAAAATATTGAATTTTTCAGTGGCTCGCCGCGTCAATAATAGCGACGGCGGTCGCGTGCGCAGCCGTAGGGGGGAAGTCCTGCGCGGCGAGTTTTCTACCTGGCGGCACGGAGAGAGAGAGAGAGAGAGAGAGAGCGAAGGTGCGCGCCGCGGCTAACTCTATTTATCGATCGCCTTTTCGGACCTTCGCCTCGTGTGCGCCGCCCCGCGCGCTTCTTTTTTTCTCTCTCTCTCTCTCTCTCTCCCTTTCTTCGCCGCTTCTGCCGCTTCTTCCGGCTTTCGACACGCGCCGCACGCGCTCGACTCCCACTCCTCTCTCTGTCTCTCTCTCTCTCTCTCTCTTCCTAGCAACCCAGATTGTTTTTTCGTTTACGGGCTCGGTCGTAATATGCTAGTTCGCTCGCGTATAATGGAGGCCTGCCCCGCGAGCTTTCTTATTTTCGCGGAATTTTTGAGAGCGGCGAAAATTTCAAGGGACGAGCGCGAGTGATTCGGGGGCTGAGCCGTCTCGCGAGTTCCGAGGAGAATGGGACGACTGTAATTTTCGAGTGCAGTTATTGCGCTTTATTTTTAAGCTCGGCGGCTTTTGTGTATAAAGCTTTTATTGGCCTCGGTTGTATTTCATCGGGGGATTTTGTTGAAAAGTTCCGTGCACGTTTAACGAGGTCGGAATGGTTTATTCAATGAACGGAGCGAAAAATTTTTTAGCTTTTGCGACGTTGCTTTATGAAGTTGCCTTTGCCCTGTATAATCGATGCATAATTTAAACGGCGAAATTCCGCTGCCTCGAGTTTACATCATCGATTGTCGGCTGGTGCGGTTACGGCTTTTCTAGGAATTCCGTTCAAAATCCGTATTCGTCGCAATCCACTTTCGGAGGAAATATCCGCGAGTTTATTTATGCAGCGCGGAAATTCGCGAGCGCGAAAACCCGGCTAATTGTTATTTAGCAAAAGGCAAAAAAGTGAGTCGCAGCCCAGCCAATGAACGGCATGGCGCGCGGCTCGAACCGCCTGACCTTTTTCTAAATCGAGAGATATTGATCTAATTGTGCTTGAGAGCTATTTACTGGGTCATAAAATGATTGCTCGAGAGATAAAAAAAATACACAGCCATGCACGGAAAATTATCAGACAACAGGCCAGGCGCTCACCTACTTTCCTCTCGCGGCGTGCCCGCGAAAGTGTCACGAAAAACAGGGCGGAGAGCGAGGAAGGAGGAAAACAGCGCGCGACGGAGAGGGAGAGAGAGAGAAGTCGGCAATTTAAAAATTTTCCGCGACACCGTCCATGCATTACCGTCGAATGAGCCTCCTTTATCTCGGCGCGGCGGCGGCGGCGGCACTTTTCCAGCAATTCAAGATAATGCGAGAGCCGGCCAACTTTTGGCACTTTGCTCCTAGGTTTTGTCGCGCAGGCGCGAGCGCCGCGCGCACCTGGAGACGGGAGAGCCGAGAGAGAAGCATCGGCCGCGCGCTAAGAGTCGCCGTGTGTTTTTACTTCGGCGCAGCGACGCTTGTAATTGGACTTTTAGGAGGGACGAAGTAGCGAGACCCATTAGGAAACGCGGCTGTGATAAACGCGCTGTTTACTGCAAAACCTGGAAAGACGCTGGGCCGTGGAGGTATTTACCGAAGATTTTAAGTACCCGAGAGAGAGAGCTGAGCGCCGGGCAAAAAGTCGTTACGTGATTTATGGATGAAGAAGTTAAATAAACGGATTATCGCCTGGAATATTGTGCAACGATCGGTTCTTTGGAACGTTGTTTCTTACTGATTTGAGCGATGTAATCGCTGTTATTATGCAATTCTAACTGCATTCTTATTCAATTATCTCCGCAAATTGATTAATTAGGCTTAAAAACCATCCAACGCCCATCGATTACTCCAGAAAATCACCGGAATCCCGCAAACGTTCAAACACCCTCCGTTCTCGTCACTCTGCAAAAAAAAAAGAAAACGCTCCGAAACTCGCCTAAATTTCGGACCGCTCCAATTGGGCATAATCGCGCGTTACACTTTCGCGGAGATCACGGCTGCGGGCCGCAGCGTTTCGCCGCGCGAGTTACTCTCTCGCGGCGGCGGCGGTGGCGCTGGGATCGATTTTTATCGCGCTCGCCGAGAGCTTTTTACGAGCGCGCGCGTGCTCGGCTTTCGGATCGTAAAGAATACCCCGGCGATCGTTGAGTAATGGCCAGCCGACGGGGGCATTATGATGCGTGCGTACGGAGGATTCCGCGAGCCGAAAGAGATTGGCATCGACCGCTCGGGTTTACCTGCCGCGAATGCTGGCCTTTCCTTCTTGCCGGAGTGATTTCTGATATTTTTTTTTTTTTTTTTTTTTTAAGTCAAAGGTGCTTTTGATCGGGTTGAGGTTTGTTTCAAATGAAGTAGACATACCGATATTTCAAACGATTTTATTACGAAAGCGTTGAATATACTCCAGGATTGAGTAACAATATATGAAACAAAAGTTTCGATGGAAATCTTTTGAATTTCAAAAGTATATTTTAGCTCATTTTTTCGCGAATTCCTTACAAGGCTGAACTAATCTTGATACCCACACCTAAACAATGAATCACTGCCCGTACAGCTGATGTCTACATTACGTTTTCCCGGATTATACTTTACACAACGCGCTGTTATACTCCGAAGCTTTTCCAGCGCAACGTAACTCGGACGTTTCTAAAGTCAGCTCAGCAAGCGGCACAAAACAAATATCTCTCAGCCGATCGGCGCGCCAATAACCGTTACAGCCCTTATTGTATCCGCGAGCCGACTGTTTCTCAAAATGTCATCGGCCCCGGTCTGGTGCTTTTTATCGGATTACCCGACACGCGCGTAATCCCCTCCGTAAACGATGACCCGCCGCCGGGGCGCGCGACTCTCGGCGAAAATCGGAGGAAATACCCCGAGCGTATTTGTCGACGCAGTCAAAGGCGAACGCGCCTCTCGCTCGCGGGGACGTATCGATTTTCGTTTTGCCCACAGCGAAAAAGAGAGCCGCGCCTGTCTTACATAACCGTCCTCTCCGCTCGGATCTCGCTGTCCGTCGTGTGTTTGGGTCGCGAATGTGTATCGCGAGGAAGTGGCGAGCGAGTCGTCAAGTTCGCCATATCTTCCTTAATTAGGTTGGCCTAGTTTTCTTTTTATCTGATTTTTGTGGAAAGGCTCCTTTTAATTAATCTTTTTTTTGGGGGGGAATCGCATTTTGCGTGGGCGGGAAAACGGGGGATTTTAATGGACGGGCTAAAATTGGATTTTACGAATAGGTGTGAAGGAAAGCAGGTTTAAAAATAGTTATTGCCAAGTCGATTTAGGTTATCAATTGGGAGAGTGGCGATTTATTGAATTTTTAGGATCGATATACTGATTGGCTTTAAAATTGACTTTGATAAATAATTGGAGCAATAGGCAGAGTAAAAATATCACCGGGCGAGTAATAATACTTCAGAGTCAATATTTGATTGAGGGTCTAAAAGCTGGATTTCTTTATTTTTTCGATTCTTTATCGAAAACTACTAGCTAATATTACTTTTGCACTCGAATTCCTTGTGGGTCAACCGTTCGCCCAAATTCCTTTCAGCAAAACGAATAAAACGAGCCCTTCCGAACAAGTGATCAAGTTAAAGTAATGCTCATTTAAAATGCACATCTGCTTTTTTATAATTATTTATTTCTTTATCCGGACTGGTAAGAAAGCTCTTCATCATTATGCATGAATTCCGTGTTCGTTTATCGCGTGCTAAATACATATTCGCGCGGGCAGAGAGCTTGTTCTTTTTTTATAAAAGCGCCGTTAAAAGAGCGACGTTTCTTTCTAAAATAATTTAACGAGCCTTACTAGACTAAATTCAACAGCCCTTCAAAAATAAGCTTCCTTTTTGTCGATTATAATGTTATCATGTATCAAGCATCGGAAAAACTTGGTTTAAGTAGATATTACATATTTGATTTCTTTAAGGCCACGAGTTTTATTTTATTACTAGTTTACGAGAGTTTAACGTCACGTGTTACAGTGCGTTTCTGATAATAAAAGTAGTTAACGAAAATTTGTTTTTATACCCTTTTCATTAACATCTAATTAGGACGCTTATTTATTACATCGCCTGCGAGCAGCCAGCGTTTTTATTAGACCCATATTCTCGAAAGTGTAACAGATGCTGCGTTTATTAAAGTGATTTAAGCTAACCTTTTTTTAATGAAAAGCAAGTTTTTAGCGCGACTTTATTCTTTAATTAAACGTGTGCGCCTAAACACTTGGCTTGAACCAACTTAGAGCCCGTTTTGTCACATTTCATCGCCTTTATCTCACTTTGCGTTTACCGTTAATTCTTCGAAGCGTGACTTTGCCGTCTTATAAACGCAATTTTAATTAAAAGTCAAGCAAAACGCACTTGCCTCACGCCAATTAACCTGAAACCCGGTGTTTAATCTTTGAGTTCTCCGAGTCCAAAGTTAGCGTTGCTAAGCTTCAAAATGCAGGATCCATTACTGCAACTTCAACTCCGACTGTGCCTCTCGCCGACTCGAAAGCTCGAAACACCCAGCGAGAAGTAAACGAGACGAATTTTTATCAGCACCGAAATTGCGAGCCTTGCCTGATGAGCTCGCGTAAAAAATCGGGCGCCAAAGCAACGGGGCGAATTATCGCCGGGAGAGCATTGCGGCAGACGACGCACACCATCAGGTGCCGCGCGCGCACACTTCGCGGCGAGTCACGAACGGCGGCGACGGCTAATTCTATTTTCGTCGGCGGCAGGTAGCGGAGGAAATGCAGGTTGCGGCCGCGAGCGCGCACTCCGACCTCCGATTGACCGGGCGGCAGTCGGAATAGCTGATCAATCGAAGCCCTCCCCCACGAAAAGGTGCAATGACGCAGGGGCGGGACGACCTCTCTCTCTCTCTCTCTCTCTCTCTTTTTTCCTTCTTTCCGTGTCTCGGTTTCTGTTTTCCGACTCGTCGCGCCGACCAGTCAGCCCCGCTATCGATCTCCGGCGTTGTGATACGCGTCCGTAAATGAAATAGAGAGAGGGGGGGTTTGAATTATTAACAAAAGCCTATTTTTCGTTAGGAAAGCATGTCAGCGTCGCTCTGCGCGCGGCTAATGCGCGCGGACCTACTTTTTATCTTTTCTTGGTCGACGGAGAAATGCCGGGGTCCTTGTAAATGAATATTCTAAGGCGGTATGTAGAGCGCGAGCAAGACGATTCGCTTTTCGCTGCCTGCATGTGCCGCTTTTCGAAGCCGGGGAAAAGGGCTCGTCCGCGTGCAGTCGTTTTTCGGAATTTTTCGCGGGGAGGAATGTTTGAGCAGTCGAGCTTTTGGAAAAGGAAACGGGAGGGTGCAGAGACTTTTGTGAGGAGTGTAGAGTTTTTTTGGAGTTGCTTGGACGGTTCGTTATAACGAGCTGAATTCTAGCTAATTTTTGCTCGATATTTTTTGCTTTTCTGAGAAGTAATAAAAAACGTTGGTCTGGATGATAAAAATAACGTTTGCTTCAACGTAATGAAAAAATTGTCTTTATTTTAACAATAATGCAATTTCCGTGCTATTGTTAGAAGCTGTTATATGTATATACAGAAAAGTCCAATTTCGAATTCTCGACGTCAACTTCAATATTGTGTAATATTATATAGTTTGCACTGCAAGTCATGTCAATAATAAGTTAGCCTTTGTTGTCGAATAGTAGTCTCTATCCGACTGTATATAGTTGAGTAACAACTCAGTCTTGCCGTTACATGAATAATAACACGATAGATAAATGATGCTTCAAAAGTTTAACATATTGCATCGATCGAAGGCACGAATGATTCGAGAAAACTTTCCTCGAACAATACACCTGTCGATTAAAAATACACTCCATCGCAAAATTGATAAGGAAAAAATCCGAGAAAAGTCATTTTTTGCACGACTCGCGTTCGAGAACTAAATTCCAAAATAAAGCGCCGCGCGCAGTTTCAAAGTCCAGGCATAAAATTCAATGTGCAGTTACGCGCAAAAAAAAAAAAACTATCCGGTTCTCCGAACGGCTCGCGATATAATTGCGCGGAAAAATTTGGTCGATCTCCGCGAGAGAGAGCCTATAGACCGAAACGATAGGTAGAGCAAACATATCGCCGGCAGGAACAATATGCAACGTTGCGCAATAAGCGAAAACCTTTGCATAATTTTCGCGAACGGGGGGAGGGGGCCGGCGTTTTTTATTTTACGGCAGCTCGGACCGCCGGTAGCGGCTCATTATCGTTTGGGCGTGATTAGAAAGTTTTTCGTGGCCGCGGCGGCAAGAGCGAATCTATTAGTGCATGTATAATTACGTATAATAAACACTTAGCGCGCGCTAAAACGAGCCGCGGAGAGACGAAATTTCACTCGTCGAAAAGCGCAGTTTTTTTTTTTGGCTTCGGATGGTGTGCGTGATTTCACTTTGGGAAATCGGCCGCAGGCTCTTGCACTTTCGGTAAATATAAGCGCATTTTTGCGGTGGGATTGAATTTTTTTTTTTTTTTGCTGCCGGCCTGTAAAAAGAGTTTTCGCGCGGCAGGAAACCGGAAGGGTTATGACTGTCTGCTATTTATTCATGACCAAGCAATAAAAATACATTTTCATAAGGATATCTAAAATAACGACAATAATTGAGACGCTTGCCCCATTTTTTCAGTAATTTGTCATTTAGCCGTCGTTCTTTTATTAGCATAATAATTCAATGGACTCAATACAATTTTCATGATCTTCCTATTTATGGAAAGTTCGTTCCACTTTGTTTCGCTTCTGCATATTAAAAATAACAATCATCCGCCGAACTTCAATCAAGAAATCATTCGATCCTCCGTTCCGCCTCGTTAATTCGATCCTCTTAACGCCTTATTAAAACTTTCTAAACACCCCGATTTCACCCACACGCGCGACACTACATTAAACCCAATCATCGTAATCCAGCTCTCGACGCGCCGAAAGGTAATCCTCTCTCTCCCCCCGGCAGTCGGTCGGTGAAAAGAAGTTCCGGAAAAGGCCGCCGACACACATTTCCCTCCCGTTCCGCTCTCGGGATTATCGCCTCTCTCTCCCCCGCGCGAACGCGCAATGAATCTTTATGACGCAACAGCTTGCATTATCCAGAACAATTTCGGGTAATACAATCAGGTTTTAAACGCGGCCGCGCCGCCGGGGGATTCGAACGCGCGCGCACAGCCCCCGAATCGCGTCCCCACAGAGGCTGTGTCTGTGTGTGTGTACGCGACGCCAGTATAGACGTTCGGCGCGGCATTAACGAGGGCCTCTCTCGCTCTGCATTCGCGATGTCTGCCGCGTCACGGCGAATTGATTTTTGCGCCCGCCGCGGAGGAAGGGTGGATAAGTGCCGCGCGGGATTCCTTTGTGTTTTAGCCGGGGCTGATTGAAAGCGGAGAATTGGCTGTGATTCGATTTCTGCGACTTTTGATTGCTTATTTTGATTGAGTTATCGGGGAGAAATGTTAGGCTCTCGGCTTTTATAATCGTCCGAGATTGATAATTTTTAACGGCAGGAAAAACGGGGATATTATCGAGTAATGGCCGAGGTGGGTTTATTGGGAAGGAAATATTTTTAGCCGACTCGTTTCGTAATTCAGCTGCAAAATTATATTATTAAGACGTTTTGTAATTTATATAATGAGGATGCTGTTAAACGTTTTTGCCTGTCATCCTTATATATACGCCGTAAAATTTGAAACTAATTTATTTAGTCGCCGCGGTCGATTCCGAGTATTCAATTTTCGCTAAAAAAAACTAATTACAGAGACAGTTCATTACATAAACAGTGATTTATCCGCGATGCCGACGAAACTATGAAGTTACGAGGGGCTAAAAATTAACGACCCCAACGACAAGATCTTTAAATGTCATTTGTTCGAGTACATTAAGTCTATCCATATAATTTCACTTTGTTCCTCGCGTAAAAAGAGCAATAACAAAGTCGCTCCGAAACGACTCTCTCAAGTAAAAGCAGGACGACTCCTTAAAAATGCAGCGGCGGTATATATACAGTTTAAAATCCATTTTCCCGCGAACGACTACGCGGAAAATCTTGTCACCGCCGAGGATCAGCCATTCGGAAGCCCCGCGGCAGTCCTTCCTTTTAATAAATCCCCACGTCCGCTTAATAAGACGGAAAATTTTGCGCTCGTTACCCGCGCGGCTTGTATCTTTACGAGCGGCGATAAAGAGTTCCGATAGCTCGCGGCTAATTACTCGAATTTTCCGGGGGCGTTTTCCGAGGTCGAAGTCGTCGGCGACGAAAAATTCCGAGTCCGGCCGGCGACAGCAGCCAGCTGGCCGCTGAACAATGTATACCGCCGGAAGAGGAAGAGAGGGACACCGAGAGAGCAATTCTGCTGGGACGGCATAGTGACTTGATGGTGACCGGTAAATAATTCACTGGACTCGGCCGAGCGGAATTGTGAAAAATGCAGCGCCGAATCGCGCGTTTATACTGCAGCTAAAGCTTGTTTACGGCACGAACTTTCGCGGCGATAAAACGGAGCGTTTTTCGATTCATGAAGTTGACGAAAATGACTTGTGCCGCCGCTTTTGTTGGCTCCGATGGACAATGCTTTCTCCTTATTAGCATAATTTTTATACGTCACTTTTAGCGTTTGATAAAAAATTTTTAACGAACGAAATCTTAATAATCTGGAGTTTTTGAAGGAGTCCTTTTGTCTTGGCGCATTAATTCCCCTCGGAACGAGTTGGACATTGTTCGGTTGGCGAAATGGACCGAACTTCATTTTACGCAATTATACGAACGTATTTCCACTTTCGTGCAATCGTAAAAACGAGAAAGAATCCGAAGTTTTGAAACGGAACGTTAAAGCTTTTTGTATAATTGTAATAGATTTTTCGTAACTTTTTTTTTCTCGTAACGATTGTAATTTTCGGCGGCTCTAAAAGCAACAATGTATATAATTACTTGAAATCTGAATGGCGTTCGTTACTTCGAAACCTCGTTCTTTTAACATCGATCTCCTTTTTTACAGCTCGCAATCTTATACGTTATTAAATTTTCGCGTAATTGCCAGGCTCGGTGGTTTCCTATTTTTGTACACGGCGGCCGCATTATTTGTTACCATCGACTTTAATTATTTTTCCGCAAATACAAAGGCGATATCGGATAATTCCCGCCGCCCGGCGCGCAGAAGTATAAAAGCCCCGAAAGTTCATTAAATTTCGCGCATAAACAAGTCCGGACAGCGAAATAAACTGCGCGGCTTAGACTCGAAAATATTTACTCGGCGCTCTCGACTTCGCTCATGACGGGTAGCAAAAAAAGGACGATTTATAGATCCAGTTAAAATTCCATCCCGCATAACCATAACTTACATAATACGCTTCGGAATAAAAATAGTCCCCCGCAAGAAAACTCGGCGAAGGGAGCAAAGGATAGAGAGAGAGAGAGAAAGCGATATATAACGCGCCGCGCGCTAATTTCGTCGGTAAACAGGGAGGGCGACAAACGAGCGGGATAAAAAGAGCGAAAGAACGGCCGAGCCACGGAAGCGTATAACCAGCCGAATGGTCAGGCGAAGCGAGAGAGAGAGAGACTGAGCTGCGCCTATTGTTTTCAGCAGTTATCAAGAGAAAGAGAGGGAATTTCGAGAGTGACTCATCCGCGTCGCTTAGAGAGCGGCAGCTCGGAGCGGCTCTTTGAAGGAGTTCGATGACCCTGAACTACCTCGTCACTCTCTCTCTCTCTCTCTCTCTCTCTCTCTCCCTCGAGCGTCTGCTACCTTTTACTCGGGCGTATATGTGCGCGTCCAAGGAGAGGATCATGCGCCTCTCCGCTGCCTCGCTCGCCGATAATTATTGGCTGCGCGTCGCCGCTCTCGACTCTGTGTGTGTGTGCGTGTTTGTACGCTCGTGTGTGCGTGCCCGAAATTTAGGGACGAACGGTAGCCCAACGGAACGCCCGGAGAATGAACGAGTTAGAGGTCCGCTTCGGGCAGAGAGAGAGAGAGAGGATACATCTGTCGCTTCGTGCCCCGCCGACGTGTTTTATGGGAAAACGTTGACGGGAGCGTTATGAGAATGCTTAGCCGGAAATGCAAACAAATTCCCGAGTAATGGCCAGTGGGGAGTCCATTGTTGGCGGAATGAATTATTTCACCAAGCTGGACGAGTCTCGAAGAGTCAAGTGCTTTCTTCGCTCGGGATGTTTTCAGCCAGTTCTTTTTGCGAGATGATTGATGGATACGGTGATACTGTAATTTTCTCGAGCGGAGGAAACCATTTTAGCTCTCGGATGATGGAGACGTAAAAAATATTTTAGAATGTAATGGCCTTCCGAGTGTTTTTAAAATCGCATTAGAATTGCCGTAACTGTAAGGTCGAGAATCCTGCGGAGTATCTAGCCTACTTACTTACTTCCTGCGGCGCGGCGCTGTATAACCGAGAGAACGCCGCGAGAAAAAGATTTTGTCTCGCGGCACGGGCCGACGTTGAAGGACGCCATCTGACAAGAAAAAAGGAGTAGCGGCGCGTACGAGAAATTTTTACAACGAAGTTGCCGCGATTACGGTTTCGAAACGCAGCGGTGTGCGACAAAGCGAATGTAAAATCGTCGGCCATGATAAATTTGTTTATTCGCGCAAACTTCTTTCGCGATCGCAATTATACCATTGAAGTCTCTCTCCCGCGTATAGCCGCTCGAAAGTTTTTAATTAAAAAATTTTAAATTACATTTTTAATTAATCCGAAATTTTTTCAAAAAGCTGAAAAAAAGTTACCTCCGAAAGTAAATGCGCTGAAAAAAGGTTAACGAACGCTCGCCGCAAAAGAAACAGGGCGATTACGAAATTAGCTTTTCCCGTGTAGAAACGCGCGGAGAGAGGAAAAGCGCTTTTCGCCGCAGGACCAAAGCTGCACTCGGAAAAAGACAAGAGTGCGCGGCCCGAGCAGGAACAAGAAGAGAGGACTCTCGCTCGCCGTCGAAATTCCCCAATTCCCCCGCGAGAACTTTGGCAAATCCAATTGCCCCGGCTCTTTGAGACGTCGACTCGCCGCGATTTCGCCCGAGTATCGCGCCTCTCAAAGACGCGTCTGCAAAGTGTCCGAGGGCCCGGGCGATTTAGCCCGGGAAAAAAGGCGCCGAGCGAGTAAGAAAATCCCGGGGCTTTAACTAGCCGGGCGTGTGTGCGCCCGCGGAAAGGGGGGAACTTTTGAAAAGGCGCGCCGTCGCGTATGTCGTGCGGTGCGCGCGCCGTGTGTGTGTTTGTTAGCCACGCACAATGCGCCCGTGAGAAGCATTGACGCTTAGGGGCCAAGCCGTTGTGCGACGATGAGAAGAGTTTCGTGGCTCGTTTGTTGCACTTTTTTTTTCTCCGCCCGCGACCATTTATTTATTTATTTTTTTTTTTTTGCCCGCCCCTTTTTCGGCGCGAGCGTTACTTTGTTGCCGCGGTTTTATTAGAAAACTTTTTGCAAGGCGCCGCGGCTGTTTTTCCGAAATTTTTCGCAACCGTTGCGAAAGTTTTGCTCGGCGCATATAGCTCGGAGATTGGGAGTTAAGGGAGAATCTTAGGAATAAATAATTGTCCGCGATCGCGCAATCAAAGTCGTGCTTGGAAAAGTTTCGCAAGCTTCCAAGCACAAAAGTTCATCTCGTTAAAGTAAGATTTGTTGCTGTCTTTCGAGAATTGCCATTTTCTTCCGCGGAACGTGCGATGTGTGAAAGTGGAGCTGGTTGTCGATTCGGATGTTGAAAGATAGTGATTATATGGCATATATCTATCCTTTGCGAAAGCCACGTTTTTAAGCCGCGCGGCAGACATTTTTGAGCGGGGGAATTTATAAATCTTTTGAAACGGCAGGCGGGCCAGGAGCAAAAAATTGGTTTGCATTTTTACGTCAAAGTTAAGAGGTCTATTTTCTACAATTTCCTGCCAAAAGAAATTGAAAGAGCACTTTTCCGAATACGTATACTAAATGAGCTTTGAAAATTCGTTTGAATAACATTTCCTTTACGGAGCGAATTTCAGTTCCACGTTCATGCAGGCTACTCGTTTTGGCTTTCAAACAAAGCACGTTACGGCCGAGATCTTCGTTTCTGACGTTAAATCAGTCCGTCTCTTAGCTCTCCTCTCTCCGTAAGATCGAGCGCACCGCTCTCCGAATCGATCCGCGTCGTTCATTTATTTAAACAGCCGTACAGTTTCCGCGAATTCCGGCTCCAACTTTTTGCGGCCGCTCCTTCGTAGCTCCAAGTGCCGCGCGCGACTTTAGCGGAACTTTCGCGAAACTTGTTCGCACGCAGCGACGAAAGGAAAAAAACTTTCTCAAACTCCCGGGCCGCTAATCAATACCCGCAAACAATCCTAGAGCACGCGAGAGCCGGGAAAACTCCTTATATACTATCCCCTCGAAAAAAAGGGGCCGTCATTTAAATAGCAGCAGCGGCGACCCCCGCGGGCAGAGAAAGAGAGAGAGAGAGATTGCCAGAAGCTCGACTTTCATTTGTACCCAGAACTCGGTCTGAGGAGACATAACGCCGCCTTACGCAGCCGTAAGAGCCTCTCCGCAAAAGGGGCCAGATAAAGGCAGCCGGGGGAGCGAAGGATTTGGGGAGTCGAGGTCGTATAAGGCTTTTTCGAGGGCTTTTCGGGTTTAAACGGTTTTGATAGCGCGCCGAGAATTTATAGGCGCCTGTATCAAACGTCCGAGTTTATAAAAAGGCCAGCCGCTTCGCACTTATGTAGGTTAAAGCTGCCGTTCGCTCGGATGCTGGAAATAATAGGGCCCGGGTTAATATTTGACAAGCTGCAGAGGCGATATATCGGCTAAAAGTTTTCCGAGTGCGAGTAATATTTATTGCGGCCTCATCGAGCGCTCGCTTTTTTGCTCGGGAAAAATCGACTATTTTTTTTCGCGCTCTGCATAATTGCCAACTTTTTATTGTTCCGCTAAATTGACCCTTTGTATCCCGGGCGTATATAAAAAGGAGCTTCCGGCGGTTCGGTGAAATTTTTGCAGCCCGAAAACTGCCTCGGCTTCTGGGTCGCGGCGGAGAAAAGCCCGGTTTTACGGTGTCAAAATCGTCGGGCCGCATTGACACTCTCCGGCTGGCTTTTACGATGACAAGAATTTTATTGCCGCCGCTCGAAATTTAGTGGCTTGTAACCCCCCCTTCGCGTAAAATACCTTTTCCGAATTATTAGTTGGGCCGTTAATTATACGCGGAGGCGAGCTCGCGTCGTGATTCTTCGCTCCCGCAAAAGTTTAATTATCCGCCGTCGTTTCTCCGCGTGTGTGTGTGTGTGTGTGTGTCTACATAAAAATACCGTTGAGGGTTATCGAAATGTACGTCTGCTACCGAAAACCGGCAATTTGCCGCGGTGTAACGACTGCGAAACTGGCAATTCTATATTGAATAACGTCGGATAGCCGCTTATTTGGAATAAAAATCGCTCGTAATGGGGATAGAGGACACGCACAAAGAAGTAAAACCGAGGTCTCCCCCACATTTTGGAAGAATGACGTGTTCCAGCCTCGGCGAATGAATGACAATCAAGTTACCCGGGTTCGAAGTGCATTCAATTCCCAATTCGACGGAGTAGCACTCGAACTCGGCCCCCGCGGCTGCGGGAACCTACATAATTCACGTTAATTTTTGAGTCACTAATGGCCTTTGTGCCTGGATCTTCCAGCGAGTTTTACGAGCTTAAAAGCATTTTTAATAAAGCAATCGACCTCGAAAACGGGGCCGAGATTGCCGAGAGATTTCATCGATTTGGCCAAATAATCGCACGCGCTTTCAGCGCGTCGTAGCGCTGAAACGAGAGCTTTCGCAGATAATTGCCTGCCTTTACAAACCTTTTACGGAATCGATAATCGAGGGAATTTTCGCTCCTCCATTAAAGCTCGACGCCGCGCGGCTCTGTGCCGGGTGAAAAAACGCAGACGCCGCGCGTCCAAGGAAAGTTTAACCCGCCTCGGATACAAAAGCTCGAAGGAAGAAGAAAGAAGGAGAGAGAGAGCCGTACGCTCACCGGGGGGAGGAATCATTTCTCGAACATGAATAAGTGATCGGACGGCGCTGCCTGCGCTCACCTCTCCGACGAGCGGCGGCAGACTCGCCGTCGCCAGTGACAGGCCGCGCGGCGGCGCTCTCTTCCCTCCCTACTTTTCCGCGACGCCGCTCGCGCGCGCGGCCGCTTTTCGAGAAGGGCGAGGGTCTCTATTACGGATTCTCCCGGCCCGTAAGGGAGAGAGAGAGAGAGAGAGAGAGAGAGGCCGAGTCCTCCGCAAGCCCGCTAAATGATGAACGACCGCGGAGACGGAATTAAATAAATGCCGTAATTGTTGGCTCTGGGGGATGTGTATAACTTGCGGTTTCTGGCCCCCCGAGGCTTTACGTATTGATTCGACGATGCTGACGAATCGATTTTTGCGCGCAAGGCGCTTTTGCGCTCGGGGTATAATATAATAGTCTCTCGCAGGTGAATGTTCTTTGGAATAAGCCGAGCTGAATTATTAAGCAACTTCGGCGGATGCACCGCGGCGATCTTGGAAAACTTGTCGGTAGCGGCAATATTTAATACGTACAATATATCTATATTGCACCGAAGCACATATAGACGCTCCGTATACTTGGAAGCAGGAAGCGCCGGTCGATAATTGCGCGCGAAATAGCGATTCGGCACGTCGGCTCTCCTCGACCCAGAAGATGCGCCAAAAACTCTCTCTCTCTCTCTCTCTCTCCCTCTCCGAAAATCAATTAGAGCCTTCGCTCGGCCGGAAATCGAAACTGGCTTACACCCCGCGCGTACGTACACACACGCACGAGCACGCACACTGCAGCTTGGGGAGAAAGCGGCCGCATTTCCGAACTCGAAAGAGACAGAGAAAGCGGAGAGAGGGTTTCCGAGCGCGCTCGCTATCGATTTAAGGCCGGCCGTCCGAACGCATCGGCGCGGCTTTTGTTTTTCGTGGCGCGCGGCTTGTATGGCTTTCGGTGGTCGGGGGGGGGGCGAGGTTTGCGAGAGGGCACACGCGTCTATACCTACCGAAAACGGGGACGGGGGAGGCGCAAACTTTCGACCGACAGAGAGCGCCCGCCGCGTTCAATGGCATTTGAGCACGTAATTGTTCCGAGTGTTTTAATTAGCGAGTGCCGGCGTAACGAGAAAGCAAACTGGTCGCAAAGCCGGATCAAGTGCGCACTCCCTTATACTCTCTCTGTATCGCGCCGCGCGCTGCCAATATGTTTATTACCCGCTCTCGTACCGAGCCGCAATTTTCTACTTGCGGCCTCGTGACGTTTCAATCTCTATATCGTATCGAGAGTGCGATGTGTTTCCTTTTGTTCGCTCCCGCGCTGCACGCACGTGCGAGCGAACGCGCGGTTAATTGATGGCCGTTCGGGTGTGCTTTATGATTATGAGGATCTTTAATGCGGAATGAAGTTGGCCGCGGGGAGTTTTATGGGAGCTTCGTCGCCGCGCGTTATCCGAGCGGGAAGCGGGGTTCGTTAACCCGACGATTACGGAACGCGATCGTGTAATCTCGAATATTTTAATCAGTTTTTCGGGGGTTCAGTTTTGAGGGCGAAGGGAGTCTTTTATGGCTTGGGGTTTCTTTTTGACCAGAAGGCAATCTTTTGTATATCGGGACAAGCTTCTCTGCTATAGTGAATGTGAGCGAGCTTCGAATTTCCGTAAACACGCGATACTTAAATATTTTTCCTTCCGTGATGGAAATTTATCAAGGGAAAATCTACGGGATGACTAATGCGTTTAAAAGATCTGCTGGTAACACCGCGCTGAATGATTTATTTCTAATTATTTGTGAAAAAACCGACTTGTTTATTGAACGACACATTTTCTGGCCCGCGATTATTCAGACTTTAACAGGTACAATTTGCGAGATACAATCATTTTACGATCGCCAGAGTAAATAGAGAAAAAAAGCCTTCCAAGGATTTTTAGTTCCCCGTGATTATGTACATCTGATAAGAGCTGGAAATGTATATGAGAAAAAAAAATGACGAATGGCACTTTGCAATTTCTACCGGCTTTTCTCAATCCCCCGCTGCTCCGCGTCGTCAAGAGGCACGAAATACAGGATTTAGCATCCCAAGTGATACAAAAACAGTGATTATATAAAGATGACAGCTTATTCCGCCGCGCGTAACCACCGTTGCTTAGCTCATCCAACCAATCGTTACGATAAGCCTTCGCACAGAAATACCCGCTAGGAAAGTCGACGTTAATAAAAAAAAACGCTAACCACCGTCCAAACTTAATTCCAGCTTTAAAAATGAACGACGCGACTCGAGAAAGCATAGATAAGACCCCTACCTAGACATTTCCAGCGCAAGTTCAAGTTACAGCCCCGAAAGTTCATTAGAAATTCAATTAGCAAAGCGGCGCCCCTCGCCGCCGAAAAGGAAGCCCCTCGAAGCGGCGCGCGGCGTTGGCGAAAAAAGTCGCGCGGGGAGAGCTCGGTGTCGGTGGGGTACAACAGAAGCCGAGTCGTGTGCACGTACATGCGCACTCGCGTACTCGCCGAGAGAGTGAGGTATATCAATAATAAAATCGCGCGAGGTCGAATCAATTGTACATATCGCGCGACGAGCGTTCTCGCTCTCCTAGCGGGCCTCTGTTTCTAATGCGGCGATTCTCCTTCTTTTTTGTAGGATCGATTCGCCGCGCGACAAAGCGAGAAGTGGGTCGTTCGTCGTTAATGACGTGCATTGATTAGGCCAGGACAAATCTCGGTCGGCGTTGAAACGCCTCGATTTTCCTTCCCCTCGAGTTTCCCCGAGCGATTTACCGCGCGGCTGCTTATCAGCGAAATATCGGCGCGCTCGTCTCTCGATTTCGATTCGGCGGATGTTATTGATCGTAAATAAAGTTTCGGCCGGCAAGGCCGCCCTTTCGCAAGCGTGCACTTGCCGGAGCAGCCATATACGCGTGCACTCGGCTCGATGAACCGAGCGGAGTGCAGCGCGGCGCGCGTCAAAAACTGCGGCCCTCGAGAGAGCTCCAATCATCATTATTTTTCGCGAGCAAGGTATACAGAGCCAGTCTCTCTCTCTCTCTCGATGCACCTCGCGGATCTTCATTATTCACTTAGCGCGCCGCAGCCCGGCCCTCGAAAGAGTCCGCGCGGCTCTTTATGATATTGTGCCCAATTAAAGACGGCCGACGCGCGGCGTGCGATGACGTCACGCGCCAACGCCGAGCCCGCGCTCTAGAAAACGCCTGCCGGTCTGCATCCGCGCGGCTTAATTAAATCTCTCTCTCGCGCGGCGGCGGCGGCGGCGGCTTTTTCGCGAAACCGAGCCCCGGAGCTCTCGCGATTAGTTTGTAATTCAGGCGCTATTAAGTGCAATTTACGAGGCGATATGGCTCGGTGCGAGAGTCCGTGTGCCTTTTTTCGCCCGGCGAAATTGGCGCTGTGTGTGTTTGCGTGTGACTCATGCGCGCGCGCAGAGAGTAAAAATTACTGGTAATGGAGCAAGGCTTGAAAAATTTTCAGGCACCGCGAGCGGCTTAGGAAAAAACGCGTGGGAGGACTGATTACTATTTATTTGAGTGATTGCCGACAGATTTTTCGACGTTTTTAGGAGGCAAACTGCCTCTAAATTACGTAAGAGTCTCTTGCAGAAATCGAGATTTATTACGGAATTATCAAAAATTGCACGTAATAATAGGTCGATTATCCGTAATTTTCGATAAATAATTGCAAAATTATGTGCCGCCATGCAAATAAAATCCTGCTCCCGAGCCTTCAAAACCCTCATTCGTATAGATACTTTATTCACTTTCAAAGATCCTTACTTCCCGATTTTTACGACCGAACGTTCCGACTTTTATAGCATTCTAAAAATCGTTTCGCATCAATACCATCGAGTCACCAGCACCACCGATAACCAGACTCATCGCTCGCGAATCGCGTCTAAATCTCTCGCGGATCGAGCATTCGTCCTTGGTAATAATTATCGCGAGATCGGCCGGTATACAAAAGGCTCTCGCATTAAAACTGCATCGACGACAAACAGCGGAACGATCGGTGCTCAGTGTTTTGAGACAAAGCAACAAGCCCCGCTTCCCTCTCTCTCTCTCCCTCCCGCCCCGGAGCCACTTACTCAGCGCGCGGGGCACTTCATCTCGCCTGGAGCCCCTCTCGGGCGCAAGCTAAGCAAAAACAAACAAGCCCACGCGCCGCGCGCACACATAATAATAACGAGAGGCAGCGCGCAGCCCCTCGATCTGCCCCTTTCCACCGCCGACGACGACTCACAATAAGATCTGCGGAAAAGCGCGCGGCGGCGGCGGCGGCGGGGCAATAATCAGCGCGAGCTGCTGCTGCCTCCTTTCGCGGAACGCCGCAGGTAGATTAGGCGTAGCGCTTGTACGCGCGCAAACACACGCAGACACCTACAGCGTACGGGCGCCGAACGCGGAGAAGGGGGACTTCCGGCCGCGAGTCGAGCGTGCTTCCGCCTGCTGTCTCCGTCTCTCTCTCTCTCTCTCTCGCTCCCGAATGCGTGAAAAATAAAGCGCCGGAGCTCGGCTCCGATAACTCGTCCGGCTTTAAAACCCGACTCGTGCTGCCTTCTCCAACATAATAAACCGGAAGTTTTATTGCGATCGCCGCCGATCTCGCTCGCTCTCTGGCTTTGCTTTTTTCGCCGAGAGAGAGAGAAAGAGAGAGAGAGAGAGGGAAAAAAAGGAGAGCGACGGAAGGTGTCTCGTTTCCTTTGCGGTGAAACGGGGGGAGGCCGTAATTAAAAGTCGCTGCCCCGCGAGGTGATTCTTTTGTGAGCGGCTGCCGGCTCCTGGCGACACTTAGCGGCTTACGGCCCGCTGGAATGCGCTCGTTTTCGAGGCTCGCCGTTGCCGGGCAGGACACGTCTCGCTACGGCGAGCGCACAAATTGCTTTATTTTCATAAATTTCGGCTGTACTCTCGGGGGAGCAATTAATTTTTTTTTAACGCAACGCGTTCGTGCGTCCGCTGTTCTTGAGGCGTAGCGTTAGTTTTGAGGGCACCTCGTGCACGTGAACTTGCCTCATCTGGGTCGAACGAGGCATTGTTCTAATCGGCGGCCTTCTTCCCTTACCATGCTAATTAATACAGGAGTAACGGGCGAACGAACTGCAATTACCGACCAGCCCGCCCGGAGTAGTGAAACGCCTTCTTAAAATTCCGTAAATTATATTCATAGGGCAGAGAAGTGCCGGGGCACTATTTTGCGAGGCCCTCGCTCAGTTCGCAAATTAGCGGGGACAGCTAAGTATCTGCTAATTAGCGCAAGTATAGGCGAAAGGGTCAGCGTTCGGTGTGCCTGCCTAACTAAATACCCGGCTGCGCTTCTTCCGCTACCCGCGAATTACGAGATGTTCGCTCGATATAAAGCTGTACAACATTTACGATCCCGGGCACGAGGGCGGCATAAACCCAGTTGAAAACTTGCCCGTAAAACTATATCCGAAAGAGAGTCGGTTGTGCCGGTAACTGAATATAACCTGGCCGCGGGGAACATTGACAACCGTAGGACTTTGAAAATAGTATATTAATTTGGCGAAACGAATTTGGCGGCTGAAAATAAAAGAAGGGGAGGAGAAGAAAGGAGAAATATCGCTTTTATTAATTCCAGAATCGGTTTTATACGCTCGCCGATTAAGGCGGCGACTCTTCAGGCTCTCTCTCTCTCTCTCTCCTTTCTTTCTCCCCGCTTTTCTTCGGCGCGAGCTCGGCGGCAATTGCCTTAATTAACCGAATTAACGTTCCTTCCTCCTTTCCGTCTGCTTTCAGGTGCGCACCTTGTTCGTCAGCGGCTTGCCGATGGATGCCAAGCCGAGGGAGCTCTATCTCCTTTTCAGAGCGTACGAGGTTAGTCTCTCTTTCAATTCGAAATGTACGCCGAGAGAGCACAGTCGAGTGCACCTCGCCCCGCGCTCGCGGTTCTTCTCTCCTCTCTATTTGCGTTTCAATTAGAGGAGCTGCGGCGGGTTCTTTTTTTTTTTTCGTTTTTTTTTTTTTTTTTTTTTGTTCGCGGCGGTTTAGCTCGATTTGAGCCTGCTGCTTTTTGACGTGTACCGCGATTTTCATTTTTCAGAGTTTGTTTTGCTTTAATTCGTTTGCATATAACGACGCATCATTGACGGAAAAAAACTCGAGCTGTAAACGAGGATTACACCGAAAGCCATCGAGGAGTAACGTATTCGTCTGTCAGCGCCACTCTGCGGCTGTTTGTCACGAGCATGAATATTGAAAATATTACCGGAGAAAAAAGATGAAACTAACGAGCTTTTCGGCGGTCGAAAGGAATTTTTATCGCATTGCGCGGATTGAATTTTTTTTTTTTTTTTTTTTTTTGGAATACAGATTAAGAATTTAAGATTTGTACGCATTCGCGATAATAAAGCCGTAAATTACGCATTTGAATACACAATGTGCCATTTATCAAAACTCGCCGGCCGCCGTTTCCTTCTTAATTGCATTTTAATGTTGAGGCCCGCAATCTGAAAACATACGAAAAAAAGCACGACAATTACAGTCGCGCGAATAATAATGCTTGATGAACTTCTATTTTCCTAGGGTTACGAAGGCTCTCTGTTAAAAGTCACGAACAAAAATGGAAAAACAGCCTCGGTAAGTACAACGACACCTCTTCCCTATCTCTATTCAGCGCTGCACATTATCTAAAACAGCGCGCCTCGAAAGGAAACGCTCCTGTTTCGAGGTGCCGAGGAGAAGAAAGAGGCCTCCGTCGAATAACTGTAAATATTGTTTTCGAGAAACAAAAGAAAACTACACAATGACAATTAAATATAGAGCCCGGCCTGCGGTGCACCACACCTCGTTGCTCATTCTTTCTAAACCAAAGCCTCTCTTTCCACGTATACTATCGATTTCCGCAGCTTTCACCTTTTACGACGGTCGGAAAAAGGGGGCCGCGCGTTTAGCCGAATTATCGAAAAACGCGTAAAAAAAAAAAAAAAGTCGCGGGCCCGCTGCAGCCCGTCGCCGCCGAAAGAAGCCCAGACGATCCAATAAAAATCGCGACAAAGCCGCGGCGGACTCGTTTCTTTTTCTCTCTCTCTCTTTCTTCGACGTCGGCGCGACGCTGAAATCCATTTTTTGCGCGCGCCCGCGTATATATACACCGCGCGGCGGCACCGAGAGAGAGAGAGAGAGAGGCCGGAGTGGCGTTTAGACTGTCTATAACGCCGCTGGCACTGCTAGGTACGGCACTGAACGAATCGATAGCCACTCGGCTGCGCGCCGCGCGCCCGAGAGAACCCGGCACAGCGATTCGATCGGTTTTTCCGGAATCGCTCTCCGCGCGCCCGACGCTCTCTCGCGCAATTATTCGACTGTCAGTCGGATGTGTACATGTAGCTTTTCCGCGGCGGCGGATATATTCGCCGAGTGAATTAGAAACAAAGGTGCACGCGGATTTTGACCCGCGCGAATAATTTTTTTATTTAAAAACGTCCGCGGAGATCGGGAGGGGAGCTGTAATAATAGATTTTTCCGCCGGTTGAAAAATGGGATTTCGGCGAGGATTTCATTATTCGGATATATCGGCGGCGTTTCGAGGCGGTGCGGTTCGGGCGAGGGGTTATTTTTGCTTCCGGCTGAAAAGCGATCGGGCGAGGTGAGCCGAGGGGGATGGGAACGGTGTGTGGCTTTGAAAACAATATTTACAGTTTGGCGATTTTTCTAAGTTGTTTTGCGAAAAAAAAAGCGTGAGCTGGAACGGAGGAAAAGCAGAGCTGCGGTTATTCGTATATATAACTAACGGACGGCTGCATTATTATTCATAATAATAGAAAGGAAAATCGATTTTGACTCCGCACGTCATCGTGAAAAAACGTTTAAATTATTCACCGGCATTAAAAAAGGACGGAATAGCGCAAATATTGTATTACAATCGATTGGTTTTGTGCACCGCGGAGTTTCTTTTCTCGGCGAAACTTTACACAGTATTGCGTAGTTTTTACATATCAATTTTATATTTTTAGTAATTGCAAAACTGCGAAAAAATTTCATTAACGAGTAATTCACTCTTTTGAACAGAAACTTGTTTATCTTCCTTTAATAAACTTCAGTCATTATACAAACTTTCAATAAAAATAAAACGAAATTTAACGTTTAACGCATTAAAACGAACATATTAAAACGCTAAAATTTAATGGTCGCAAATTGTGAAAGCTCGTGTTAACGAATCCGAGTTACGCACAGAACGAGCACGAACGTTTTTTTCCCCGCGTTTATCGATTACAATCAAATGTGCAGCCTGTGTGCAACAGAGCAAAAGCATAGAAAACGTTCAAGAACACGCAATGTTTTTTATTATTTCAGCCGGTGGGCTTCGTGACTTTTCATACGAGAGCTGGCGCCGAGGCTGCGAAACAGGACCTACAGGTAAATTCTTCGTTTCTGTTACAGACCCGTGTACTCGTACACTCAGACACACATACACACACGGACAAAGTTTTCTCGCCGATTTTTCAGTGAATCTTGCTTAACACACAGAGAGAAGCATTACCGAGCGAGACTTTGCGTATAGCATATATACGTCAGAGTTCGATTTTTTAAAGAAAAGGCAGAAAAGGAAAAGAAAAACAATAGACTCTTCAGTGAGTTTCTCCTCGCGAGAGATAAGACGCGTCCGTCATATTGTGCGCCGAACACGCGCGAACTCTTTCTTTTACTTCTGTCCTTCCTCCTCTCTGATTCCCACCTACTGCCACATCTGTAGTTTTTTTTTTTTTTTTGTTCTTTAATCTCCTGCTCTTCGGACTTCTGTATCTCCACGTAACGACTTTTTTTTTTTACTGTCTATTACCTTTATAGTAGAGCCGAGTCTCATCCAAAACCTTTCAACTCTACTGAACTATAGCTGGCACGGGTTAATATTACACAGCTACTCTTTGAAAACCATTTGCTCCCTTGTTACCCTCTTACATGGTTTCTAACAAAGTACTTTAACACAGTCTGCAAACTCTTTCGCTGTCCGATTGATTTTTCGACCCGTCGCCTTTGGTAGTAAGATTTTCGATTCGGTTGAAGAACTGCTTCTTCAAACAGATGCTAATGCACTTTGATTCAAGTTAATTCGACGGTGGAACAGTTTGCAGAATGAATTATCCAATATTTTTACCTGCAGTATATTGGCATTAACTTTGGTCGCACCAAAAAATTATTTCAAGCGAGCTTCCAAAATTTCGAATAGTTTTGATTTATTAAGCAGTAAAAAACGTACGAGGCGCAATCAATCATTTGATTTAACGATGTTTATCGCTAATGAAAACTCCAATCTTCCTGGACATTTTAAATGGATGACCAGCGAAACTTGAGCTGCAGCCGACTGCAGGAAGAAAACGCATTTGTATTCATTAAAGAGGATGAATTTTGGAAGCTCGCTTGAAAAGAGTAATATATATCGATGCCTTCCAAACGCAAGAGTGAACTCACCGTTGTTTTGTATTTTATCTCCTTTATCACACCAAGCAACTGACAAATCACGCATAAATACATAACGTGCAACGAGTACATATAGTTTTTTTTTCTCCAAATACGTATAAATACATGCTCTCTCCTCTCTCTCTCTCTCTCTCTCTCTCTCTCTTTATCTCATCCCGAAAAGGCCGCGCGAGAGCAGCTCGATCGCGGGTTCGGTCGGGACCTCCGATCGAGCTGGCAAAAATCTGCAATCTAAATGCACAAAGTATTTTCGCAAAGAACCGAACCGCCTTGCAAGTAAAAAAGGGAAAGACTGGAAATGGAAGGCGGGCAACCGCCTCCTCCTGCCTCGCGCACACAGACATCTCGAGGCAGAGTCGAATCACGGAAAAGCAGCCAGCTAGCTGGCAAGCAAGCAAGCAGCGAGCGAGAAAAGAGAGAGCGTACATGAGAAAAAAAAAGGCAACTGCACCTCATTATTTTTCTATACTATATAGCTCGGCACCTTTGAGAGTGTGTGCGCGTATTTATATACGTGGAAGCAAAAGCCTTGTTTCGAAGCTCTGCCCTCGATCCCCCCCTCATCCAAGACCCCGCAGCCATGGCCCTCTCCATTTTACTAATTTAGGGCTCTATATTTGCAGCAGGGGGTTAGATTCGATCCTGATATGCCACAAACCATACGTTTGGAATTTGCAAAAAGTAACACAAAGGTTAGCAAACCCAAGCAACCAGCCGCTGCAGCAGCCACCTCGCACCCCGCTCTGATGCACCCTCTAACTGGACGTAAGTATGCACCGCCACTCGTACACTCGCTGATGATTATACGTTTGTCTCTCTCTCTCTCTCTTTCTCTACTTTTCTTTCGCTCTTCTCTCTCTCTCTCTCTCTCTCTTTCTTGATCTACTTTTCGTTACTTCTCTTTCTCTCTCTCTCTCTCTCTTTACCTTGTTTCTTTAGTGCCCTTTGCTACCCAGAAATGTGGCCCGAAGTGAGGATTTATTTTTGATGACGATGTGAGCAAGTGAGAGTGTAATTAAATTACTTTTTTGATGACTCGCATTCGGCTTTAATTATCCTCGGGGAAGCGTGTATAGTCGGAGTTGATTGAATATTTAATAGACTTAAGTAGAACGAGCCGGAGGTGGTAAGACAAGCTATAAGCCGTTATTGAGTTTTTTTTAATTATTCGCGGAACTTTATTATGGTATATTTATAATTCTATAGTGGGTAAAAAAAAAAAGTTTATCATTACAAGTAAAAAGCGCCGTTAAAATCAGGTCAAGATTAATTTCCACTCGATTTGAAAGTGTAAACTAAAGTTTTTTGCCTGGAAATTCCTGAAACCAATAAAAGCCGAGAAGATTAAAAGCGTATAAAAAAATAAGTATTTCTATTTCCTGCAAAAGCACACCGAAACACTTTATTTACCTTGACAAAATAAAAGTCATCGTCCGTCAAAAGTCAATTCTCATCTCGGCCGGCGTTCGACCGTAGAAAAGGCACATTTTTCCTCTCAATCTCTCTTTTTCTTTCTTCCGCTATCTCTCTCTCTCTCTCTCTCTCTCTCGTTCGAATCTTTTTGTATCCTCCCCTGTATACTGTTTTTTTTTCTTTTTTTTTTTGATCGTGTAGTTCTCACACAATACCAAAGTCTCTCACTTTCACGACACGGAGTTTCCGAGATCTCTCACAAGTTTTAATGTCCTCGTCGATGCCAAACCGTCTCGGTCTTGTGTTATGCGTTTGTGTACGCGTTGCTTGGACAACGAACGTATGTAGAGTTTAAGCGAAACGATTACCTATAGACGCGGCGGCTCTTGTCTTCGATCGAATAGAGACTTCAGCATTTCCCCGGGACAAGTTACGATTAATATACTTCGCTACGGAAGAAATATTAACGACAGATAGTTTTTAAGCCAACAGAGCAAATTATCATGCATTATAAATGTTAATTAGGCGAATGATTACCAGGCCGGCCGAATTCGAATTCACTTTGTTAACTGACATAATTATAGTTGTTACGATATGCGTATAATTTCGTTAAGAATTAATTTAATCAGCGGGTCGCGCACCGTCAATCGATAAATTAAATTGCATATCCGTTGGCCTATCTAAATTCATCGGTCGCAGATCAATAACGTCAAATCTAGCGACAAACACGATTACTCTTCGCACACGACACAAGCCATTATACCGCCGGAGTGTTAATCAACACCAGCCCGCGCGCACGGAAAGCTCGATAAACTTTTGAAGCTTCCGGCAAATAGCCCCGATTTATTTCCACCGGCGGCTGATATAAAATACGCTTCTCCCGAGGAAAGCCGGGGTAAAAGGAGGTCCGCGTACGTCGCATCCGCGTTTATATCCGGAATTAATCCTCCTGACGGGGCGGACGTACAGTTACACCGTTTCGTACTCGGCTCGAGTTAGCTTCCGCGCCTCGGTGGGATTATTGACGCGACGTTATATATATATGTATACGTATTGCGGCAGCACCGAGATGCAAAGCCGAAACACACGCGGAGACGCCGAGCTCGCACACACACACACACATCACACATACGTTCGCGTTTATCTCCCCTCCGCGGATAGAGGGGAGAGTAATAAGAATCCGCGCGGTGGCCTCCGAGATCGATATATTCGCCGAAACTGACCTTAAATAAGATTGAATTTTAAAAAGAAGGGTGCCCGGATTACTCGAGCTTTTCGCGTCATACATATGAATTGCCTTAATGCTGGATTTCAATGTATTCGGAATTATGCTAATCGATATCGAGCAGCTCTCTCCCTCTGCTCGGCCTTCTCAAAGAGAGCCTAGTGCAAAGTTTTCGGGGTAATCTAATTATAATGGATATGTTTTTCAATTAAAGTGCAATTAAGCCGCTCGGAGCGATGTCTCGTCCTTAATTATTCTCGTTAACGTACGTTAGAAATGGAGTCGTCGGGAGTGGCGTCGATCGAAAAAAATGATTCGTTTTCTTTTCTTTTTTTTTTTTTAAGAAAATCCGGATAATTCAGGTAATAGGAGCGACGGCAAGAAATCGATAAGACTCATTAAAGGGACTTAGTTCTCAAAAGGCTGCTTTATATTAGATGCCTTCGTGCTCGCTGGGATTGTAGCGGCTCGAAATAATTTACAAGCAAAGTACAAAGAAAGCTATTTTTGCCCGTCAACTCGGTTTGCATCGCTTTGCCTGTAAATATTTCAGCGCAAATAAAGCAACAAAGCAAGGCGAATAATCGGGGCTACGTGAATAATTGCGCGACTTTTAACTACACCGCGTGTCGTATCCTTCGCCCCGAAAACGTAATGGAAAAACTTTAGCGTTTCGTTCGAGAATTTAAATAAGGAAATCGAGGAAATAAAGAAGCTACAATTACTTATCTATACGAACACCAAAAGCAATCGATCGCGGGGCGAAACCTCGGATTATTAATAAATACGAAACGCATAAGCCGTGAGCGGAACAAAGCCTTACATCGGGCGACCGAATCCAGGGGTGGGAGAAATCGGAGGGCGGACACCGATTCCTCCCCATCACGCACACTTAGACACACACACACACACACACACTTACAACTCAACTTAACAGCTATAGCTCGCGGAGAACGAGCAAGAACAATTTTCCTAGAGGCCGCAAAACGCATAGGTAACCCCGATTTGTTGCGAGGCACTGTCCTTCTTTCTCCCTCTGGAAACGATCGAAGTTGGGTAAAAAAACACCGCCGGCTATGATGCACACACACAAACATATATACAGATGGGGCTCGACGAGCCAATGACAGTCGCGCTTTTCGTACATGTACGCGCGCGAGTACGCCGCGGCCGTTAATAAAGCATGATGCATCGATGCGACGACGGTCACGCGACGACGACGACTATACTTGCCGGGGGGACGGAGGGTAAGAAAGAAAAAAAAAAAAAATTCTGGCTATAGAAAAGGTGTATATCACTGCGAGTGGAAAACAACTTCTTCTTCTTCTTCGTCTTCTGCTCCCGCTTCTTCGTCTTCGATCGAACGGCGGCTCACTGCGGCAGCCGCGAGAGAAATGCGCAACGCGCAGTGCAGCAGCCAGATCGGGCCGGCTTATATATTTTCCCGATTTTCCGGGAGCCGCGCCGCGAGTTCATTCGTCACTGACACGTAAATTGGGAGCATTAACGCGCCGGCAAAAAATTCGATTAATATTACAAGTCAAGGGAACTATATCGACTCGAGGCTCGTTTATCAATAGGTTTTCGGGTCGGGAAACGAGTCTTGGAAAGTTATCGACGGCCGGATTTATTATTCGCGACGTTCGCCGTCGCGCGGCGCGCGCTTTTGATTAGAAAAATTTTATACACACACAAACAGGTAGCACACGGTGTAAAGGTTTTATTAACCCATTAGCAATAAAATGTTTGATTGATCGCCTAGCAATCGCAAATGATTTGCATTTTTCGTGCTTCATATATTTAGACACGACCGCCACATGGTTTATTCATCGTTTTACAGTCGTTTTACAACTAACCTAATTAAATATCACGTATACTTTAATGTCGCTGTGTGTGTGTATACTAATATATACGAGCACCTGTAAATTCTGCGAGTAGTCGTACCGCTTGTATTAACCGATTTGATTTCCTGTTAAATCCTTGAAAAAAAAAACAATTTCAGACACTATGATAATAAACCCAGTCAGGCCTACATTCAAGAGAGGGTCAATGCATTCTAATCATCAGCGCGTCTTTGAGATATTATGTTGTATATTTTTTTATGCTGCCTTGCACGGGAAAGAATCAGTATATTATTTGCGTGCACGTAATTGTTTATCAAAAGAGCGGGCAAATATTGACCCGAATCCTCAGCGACGCAAGTCTCTATTTACTCGAGAAAAACGTATTATTCAAATACAGCAAACAGGGGTAAACATTGACTACGCAACAATTCCACGAATACTGATTGTTCCCCCTCCGGCAAACAGCCCTTTATATACTCTATCCCAAAAAGAGGATTCGAAAGAAAGTTAATGGCTCGAATCTGAAATACATGTCGAACGAAACGAAGAGAAGAGAAGTAAGTCGGCGTACGATCTGCCCTTCATTGGCTCGACTAACAGCCTTGTCCTCGTGGCGATGGCTACCTGTTCTTTCTGTTTCAGCGCTAGGAAGCCCGTTCTTCCCAGGCGGACCCGAGCTCTGGCCGCATCCGCTGGCGTACTCGACGGCGGGAGAGCTGCCCGGGACCCTGCCGCACGCGACCCTCGTCCATCCCGCGTTACACCCACAGGTCCCCGTACGTTCCTATCTTTGACTATCTGCAGACAAAGCTCTGGAGCCGCCGACGAGCGCCCCGATGCACGTTAGTGACTTCAACTGATGCTCTCTAAAAAAAAAAAAAACAAAAAAAAGCGATTATATAAAAAAAACAGCTGTAGATAAATGTCCTCTGGTTCCTCTTTTTTTTTTTTTAACTCGACCTTATATACTTCTGTCTAAGCGTGCATGGCTCGCGATCCGTCATGGGCAGCGGAAGGTTAAAGTATAGCGATGGCTCGCGCTGCCCATCACTGGAACGCGGTACTGTTGATGCATGCGAGTGCAATGCTGCGCGGAGTTTTCGTTTACAAACTATGTATAACGATCGATATTATATATTGCACAGATTCACGTTTTTCCACTGCATTAGAGGATTTTTGAGAGAGTAATTTCGCGCATGGTATTGTTAAAGTGTTACTTTCAAAGTTTTGCCAGATGTAATATAAGTTTTCTCGGGACGCTCAGCACTTTCGAGACCCGCGAGAAATTTATCCTACTTGCAATTTCAGTCGCGTTTTCGACTACTTCTCATCCAAATAAGTGGGTCAATTTTTCGCGCGAGTTTCTGAATCCTAATGCTCGCGGGAGTAACGTAAATTACCCAAGATTTAAAAAAAATAAAAGAAAATTTACTTAAATTATTCACTGTAGACGAGTAGATTAAGTAACCGCGAGTTTTCACCGCCGATCGATATCAAACCCGATATTTTTATGTAATTCCGCTGAAAAAATTATCCACACCGCCTGCACGTACAAAAAATGCACGACGAAAAGAGCGTTACACTTCGCTCGAACGGAATCACGAAAGATCGAAGTTTGCATTATCAAACCCGCTAAAGAACATTAAATCCCGATCGGGAAAAATCGTCTTTCCTCACTGCACCAAAACTCACGAAAAGCCCGTGTAACAAAGCTACCCGCCAGCTTGCGCAACACCGAGCTAACCCAGCACCTACCTAGAAAACCGCGTGTCGATACACAATCGCTTGCTCGACAAAACCTCGCGGAAATAACTTAGGCACGAATACATATATATTGTTTGCTTCGCGAGCTAAAAGCGGCATTATGATCGAGGCCGTCTCTAAAGCAGTGCGTCTCTCTCTCTTGGACTTGCAGCAGGCGCCAATGTCCCTGCCCCATCCGACGACTCTGACGTCGATCCACGCCTCGCTGCCGCACTTCTTACCGTCGCCGGCGCTGGCCTCGCCCGTCGGCTCCTCGTCCTCCCAGCCGAGCATCGCCGTCAGCAACGCGCCCTGCTCCACCCTGTTCGTCGCCAACCTCGGCCAGTTCGTGTCCGAGCACGAGCTCAAGGAGATCTTCAACAGGTCAGTCAATGCACTCTTTTTCGGATGTGAACGCTTTTTAATTTTTTTTTTTTTTTTTTTTCTTTCTTCCGATATTCTACTGTATATTAGTTTGTTGGTTCGGCTGTGTGACTTGGCGGGGTGTATCTTATTTTTCGGGCGAGTGTGCGTGTCTATATAAGAGTGTGGGAAGCGGTGAAGGTTGTGCCGTGTACTTTTGCTTCTACTCTTATTCTATCTGTCTCGCGTGCGACACTTGCTCAGGACCAGATATATAGTTTTACCGGTTTTGAAACTTTAGAAGCATATTCTTCTTCGGGTATATCTTTTCGATGCGAAAGTGCAGTTACTTTATGCGCAAATTTAACGTTTAATGAAAATTGATTTGCGGTAAATATTGCATTGAGCGTTAAACTGAAAACGGCGATCGGAAAATGGGTTAAGCATACTTAGAGCCACTCGAAGACGGTAGAAAAAAGCCAATGTAAATTATCGCCGCTCAAGGATATATAAGCAACTCGCGCGAGCGTTCATTCAGCGTCTTCGCTCGAACACGTGAAATTGCAGTCGGCAGGAAGTGTGTCACTATCGGAATATTCTTATATATTCACTCGAGTACGCGAGCATCGAGATTCGATACCTGAAAACTAGATTTGCAACGCGGGCGGGTGAAAAACTGGTTATCGGACGAGAGCGATGCGCACCGCGCGATTCAGCGAGCCGGAAGATTTGTAGAAACGGCCCGGGAGTTGAGATTGCGTTGAGAGGAACTTTTAACAGCTCTCGGTGAATGGATGTCCGGGAAGTTTTTTTTTCTTTTCTTTATTTTTTTTATTTTTTTTTGTGTTTTATTGATTTCGGCAATCGTGAATTGTTAATGTTCCGCGGCGCAGCTTTAGCTCCGTCCGCCGCACCGCCGCTCCAGGTGTTCCCGATTATACGATATTTTTGGCTGCTCCACTTGCGAGATGGTTTACGATTTCGTCGCCGCGTCGATAATGTCAAAATTAAAAGAGGTCGATAGCGATGCTTCGAGAACCGAGCGCCGAGTTCTAATGCCTTTCGCGGGGGATATTGCATCGCTCCTTATACTCGGTGTGCGCCGCGCACAATGGAGGTGCTTGTTACGCCGCTGAGAATTTATATATGGAAAAAAGGTCATTGCGCAATGTTAAGATGAATGACCTGTGCATCTGGAGTTATTAAACCGAGAGTGTTTGTACGATCGGGTTTTGTGCCGGTAAAAATGTTATTTAATGGATTTATGAAAGCGGGAAGCGAAATTTATAAGCTATATAATTCGTTCGTCCGATTCGGAGAAGAGTTACAGAAGCTAAATGTGAATTAGACAAGAAACAGATGTATTTATTGATAACGTAAATGGTTTGAATATAAATCAAGATTTGAAATACGCTCGCTTTTTACTAGCTTCTTCTAATATCAATGAATTAATGAGCCGTCTGGGAAGAACGAGATTTGTAAAATATTACAGCTAAACAATCGCAAAACCGTGCTTTCATTAAGATCACCGGTGCCCGAATGCAAATCCTTGAAAGTCGAGACCCGAGGCGCGCGATTCAATTCCCGAGCCGCGGAAACTAATGGCAATAAAATCGAAACTTAGCCGCGAAGAGCGTTATGCCCGCGCATTAATAATCCCCGAGACATTACCCAGGCAAACACGGCACTCGCAGCCGCAGCGAGAATCGCGCGCTAATTGCAAGTAGAAAGCATCCGAGGCTGTCAGTCATCGAGACTTATTATTAGCGCAATTGCACCAGGCCCCCAAGTGTAATTGACGACTGGCTTTTATAGTCGCTCTCCTCTACACTCAGGGCGAAATTGCACGGCGAAAAAAAAGCAGCACGGACCTCGCGGATCGCGGCGGCGGCGAAGAGAGAAAAAAAATGTACATTTCGAGTGCGGCGCCGCACGCGAAAGAGCGCCGCCCGGCCGGCGTATCGCGAGGGAAGCGGGCATAACGCCGTGCACCGATAAGGCTAATCGCGACTGGCCCGGTTCGCGTGCGTGCGTACACGTAACGGCGCGCGGGTACCGCGGTTCGCGAGCCAGCACGGACTACCCGGGACGCATCGCGTATATATACGCATGGAGGCTCGTCGCGCGCGCCCCTCTTTTCCGCTTTCCCACGCCGCGCGCCGAGGGAACTTTCCCGGCTATGGGTTTTTGCCAACGCCATTTTCACTGGCCGCGCGCGACCGACCGCTTTGTTCGGGAATTAGACGAGGCTTGTAATAAAGTCGGCCGGGGGGGGACTGTCCTGGAAGGCTTAATTGATTTTAGGAAGCGATGTAATGGCGCCTCCTTTTATATAAAACTCTGATGAGAAAATGATTTTGTTGAGATATCCCCGGCCTCGGAGGAGGGGGATTCAAAAGTTTTTTATAACATTTACAGTACTGCACGTTTCCACTCCCTCACTCATAATTTAGAGCTAGTTTCATGCTTAGCATTCATTTGTAAATGTTCCATGCACACCATTTTCTTTCGTTGAACTTATCTTAGAACCGTCAGTATAATATAAATTTAACTGGGAAATTTTTAATTTTTCACCGCCTAAAACAAACGCGCGGCTCTCTTTCCGGGTTTGTAATATCAATCAAAAGTGAATCAATAGTGCGGCGATGTAACGAAAGACAAGATTGAAATAGGAGGTTCTATGTTTATACTCGGCGAATCAATACGCGCTTCGAACTATACGTGTCTTTCCATTTCCAAAAGCTATTTTCGCGGTGTACTGCTGCCCGACAATCCGCGCGGCACCGACTCTGCAAAAGCAATAAAAGCTCCTCAAATATTATAACCAAAAAGCGCTTTCTCGATTTTCCGGAAATCGAGAAGCACCTGGCATTTTAATTCTCTTTGGCCAAGGCGCGCGCGGCCATTAGAGCGACAAAAATTGAAAGCACGCCGTTCATCGAGCACCAATAGGCGGCTGCGGGGGCCGGCATAAACCAAGATCAATCGATCACGCGAAACGAATTAGCCTCGGCCGCGAGCGCGCCGGCGGAGCCGAATAAAAAGGATAACGTTGTCTCGGCTTACTTAAAACTGTAACGATCTCCTCGGTTCTAACCTTCGGTAGGTGGCGAGCGGCGCCGCGTCGGCTTTGTGGCTCCTTTCTGCTTACTCATCAGAGGTAAAGGGGGGGACGAAAAAAAAAAAAAAAAAAAAAAGACGGAGAGACAGAAGAGCCGCGAGGTGCGCACAAAGAGCCATTGTAAAAAGTCACCAGTACTCCTATACCATCTCTCGCTCTGTAGCTTTAAGCTCCGCTGTGTAATACCTGTACATAATACGCGGCTCTAACCCAAGTCGGCTTCCCTACGTACGATTTTATTCCCAAGTATGCTTGCACGCGGCTCGCGACGCTGTCCGTCATATTTTTTTCTATGATTTTTTTAACAACCATGATTAACTTACTTGCTAACTGTGTGACACGCTTTTAGCCCCCCCTTGTACGTGTACGTATATACTTAATAGGCTGCTCGCAGACTTGGCGGCGGCGACGCGTCCGCAAGGTTACTTTAACTTCTCCAACGCTGCGAGCAGCAATAACCTACGGTTCTGGACTCCTCGGGAACTTGCATAGAATGCAATCTCGTTTGCCGCTTGATTTTAATTCGCGCGCGCGGAAACGTCGCGTTCATATATATATCGTCTCGGGAAATATCGTTCGATACCCAAGGTGACGTTGCGATACACGACGTCAGTCACGAGAAGTCGTTAAGTTTATCTCTCTCGGCCGCGGTGCACCGGAATAAGTAATAACTCGCGATCGAGCGCAATAATTCTGGCTCTCTCGGCGCGCGTTCTAATCGAGAGCTGTATATCCACCGCGCGGAGATAGCCTACTTTCGAATAATCATTCGCAAAACCTTTCCGTCCTTTACAATGCCCGCGCGCGCCGTTCTAATTAGCTTAAGGAAACAGACGCTCTCCCGGCTCTCCGCGGCGCGCAATACACCGCGAAATTGCCTTATTGATTATTGCATTAAGGTACGATCCTCCCGCGCGCTCGGGAGGAGTAGAGCATTAGCCGCGGAACGGGATGCGAATAATCAATATAGGGCGATCGTCCAGAACCGCGGGTTTTTCCCCACCGGGTGAAAGAGCGCGGAGGGTAAACGAGACTAACCCAAAGGCGGAGCAGCGACGGCGGCGGCGGCGGCGGCGGCGGCGGCAGCAGCAGCAGCAGCAGCACCCATACTGTACTCGCTTGTGTCTGATTCTGTGCACAGTTTTCCTGGTTTCTGTCGGCTTCGTATGCACACAAAAGGCGGCTCGCCGGTGGCTTTTGTCGAATACCAAGACGTACGCTACGCGGCCCAAGCGATGGCCACGCTCCAGGGATCCTTCCTGGTCTCCTCCGACCGGGGCGCCATAAGAATCGAATACGCAAAGTCGAAAATGGCCGAGGTGGGCTTTACAAATCTCCTGATGGAAGTAGGTTTCATTCTCAAAAAGAAACGGCGTCTCTCTCTCCTCTCTGTACTCTGTATATTGCATATTAGGCTTTACCTCTATCTCTATCTCTCTCTCTCTCACTAATTCTGTCTGCTCTCCTTTCTTTCTGTATATGTGTATGTACGTTTGCTGCTTTTGTTTATCCGCGCCACGATCGACGAGCGCCGCGCGGCCTAATTGCTCGCTTTTGTGAAACAGCGTGCGCGGGTGTGTTGCATTGCATTTAGTAGTCGTAGTAGACCTCGGTTTGGTTTGCTCTCTCTCTCTCTCTCTCTCTATCTCTCTCTCTCTCCGACTTCCGACGTGCGTTCGCCGCCGTGAAGGAAAATCATTCGCTTGGATGCTCTCAAGACAATCGGCTCTTTAATTTATGCCTCCTCTCCTGGGAGTATTCAAGCGAAGATCTGCTTCGCTCTCTTTTCTCTCTCTCTCTCTCTCTCTCTCTATTTCGTTTTCTGCTTCATTTTTTAATTCATCTTAGACGGCTGATTGCTTTTTCTGCTACACTGATGCTAAGATAACTGTAAAATAAAAGGAATTGCTTTAAGTCCTTAAAGGCTCCTCGAAACGCGCGAACGGGACTATTTACGAGATGCATTTGCATCTCCCTTTCGGAGGAAGTGGAAAAGCTTTCGGCGCCTCGTTATCTGACGCGTGCTGATGAATAAAGTAGTTGAACAAAAGAATGATGAATGGTCACCGGAACGCCCTTAGCGATGGCTGAAATAAATTTTTCGTTTATTTCGGTTACGCAACGCGCTCTATTTTCTTTATTTTTTTTTTTTTTTAGTATAAAAGAAAATGAAATAATCAGGCCGCTTTAGTTACCGAACATATTCATTTCAGTTATCAACAGGGGCGTCCCGCCACCCGTGACCGCAGCATTTTTTGAAACGACTACTTTTTTGTTGTGAGTTTGAAGACGTTATCAAAAATTTATGTATTTGTGTTTTAGATAATGTGTGCAATTATATATATTTATTTTTTTCATGCTTTTGTACACGAAGAAAAACTGCAGGCATTTCTTAAATGCTCAATGTTTTCTTTTTGTTTTTCTTTCATTTTTGCAAAGAGCGAGAGCTAAGCCTTTGGTTTCAGAGTCATTGTTTTTTTTTTCTTTTTGAGCTCATTAAAGTCTTGAAATCAGTAACGCAGGGTTTAAAAATAATTTTGAAAGTAATTGTAAATTTATATCAGACTCTGCGCTGCAAACACTTTATTGTTTTGCTTGTGTACCATAGCATTTTATAAATTTGCACACCATTATCACGTACTTATATATTTTCACATTTTAAAAGACATTTTTTTGCAACTTTCACGAATGTTATAAAAAACAAACTTTGATATTTGATATATATATATTATATATTTGGATGATTGTTCAGATTACTCGATTAATTGTCATTTGCGAAAGAATTATTCTCAAGCATTTGCAACCGGTCTCAAATTAAATGTTCACTCAAAAATTCAAACTAAACTACATACGAATGTCTCTGTAAATGTAACAAATCTCTGCCTAACGTACCGCGGCGCTTTGCACAAAGCCAAGCGGCGGCCCCCGGCGGTAAACAAGCGCTAACAGATTTGTCTTATCTCGTTGCAGGGATCCAAGGGAGAAGAAAACGGGCAACCTTAAGATCGACATCAACGGCATGTGAGGCTGACGGCGGAGCGCGAAATTCACCGAGTCGCATCCAGGAAGGTTTATCAAGAGAGCGCCGACAAGCGAGGAAGGCACGAGGAGCGAGTTCGGTCGTTCGCACCGGACGACGCCGCGACTCTGAAATTTCTAGTGCTCGAGGCGCGTAAAAAAAAAAATAAAAAAAACAAAAAAAAAAAATCAGCGGTCCAAGGGACAGGCGGCAACAGCAACTGGAACCGGAAGCGAGCAACAAACACGAGCCCGGGGCCTCCAGGCTTTTCATTTAGTTTCCTCTCGATCAGAGAGAGAGGGAGAGTAGTAGCTGCGATTTTATCGTTTGTTTAATCGTTCGGCGCCCTTCGTTTACTTAATTAAGAGGAGAAAATTGCGTTATAGTTTTTTGCGAGAGATGGGTTTCGCCGGTTAAAAAAAGTCCTCGGCTCAGGCACGAATGTACCATTTGAAGCGACGGTTATTCGAAGCGAAACTAAAATATTGTAACTAATGAAAGTATAATCGACATATCACACGAGACGATGAAAGTATATTAGCGAAACTCGAATGAAAGTAAAAAAAAAAAATTGGAGATGAAAGAAAAAAGAAACGTTATGCGAGAGAGGGACGAAAGTTAAATAAGAAATTAAATGACGAAACGGGGCCTTCGAGAGTCGCGGTCGCGCGTCGCCTTACAACCCCGAGGGGCGACGCCGCGGCCGCACACACGTACGTACATACACACAACGCGATTAGCGAAGCGAGATAATTAACGAAAGACGGCGGGGGTAATAACGAGAGTAATAACAAATAAACAAAAATAAGCGCGTAATAGTCGTTATGCCGCGAGTTAGAGAGAGGGAGAGAGCTCGGATTTTCGTATACGCGCGCGAAGCTCGCGAGCAAAAGTAAAGAATAAAAAAAAATTTCGTTGGTCGTAAATGAATGTAAAAAGGCACTGTTAAGGTCACGAAGACACACACATTTATCACACGCAATTAAACGAATATTACCTTTTATAAGGTCGCGTCGATAGCTAAAACGTTCGGTAGGCAGAAAGAGAGAGAGAGAGAGATAGGATGGAGTGTCTGTGCGCGTGGAAGGCAGGGAGAGAATAGACGAAAGCGAGCTGGATGATTTTATGCTTTAATATATAGCATCGGGTGCGTCTGAATTCGAAAGAATGGAAGGTCGAACGCGATCGTTGATAAAAGGACGTCGGCGCCGAGAGGCCGCGTTTAAACTAGTTGGAGAGGCGAACATCAAGCTTAATACCAAAGGTGCCCTAAGAAAAATAAAAAAAAATGTAACAAGTATTTAACGTTTTAATCGCGTCTTGTTAAAAGGGGGGGAGAAAGAGGATCGAGAGAGTGATGATCGAGCGCGAGAGAGGGAGAGAAAGGGTGTCTGCGAAATTTGGAGAGAGTGAGAGAGAGAGAGAGAAAACAAGTAAAACAATGTCCTAGGCGATTGGGTCCGGGGTTCGTTCTCGGTGGGAGGGGGGTGGGGGGCTTAGATTACGACGAAAGTGTAAAAGACAGGCGCGTCTCGTCGCGGGGTGGGGCAATTTATTATACAAGGCGGAGGAGGCGGGATCTTGATCCTTTGACGACGCTGACAGAGTAATCGAGAGTCGAGGGAATAGGAAAAAAATACAATTATGATATTACTATGTAAACGAATGCGAACATATCATAGGCTTAAGTCTTTTAGCGAGAATTGTATAAGTGCATATACTTATTTATCGTACGTATCGTCATAGGCGACTTGTGCTCTAAAGGGAGAAAAAAAAAACAGAAAATCGTAGGCGGGACGGCAAGGGGGGGCTTGAGGGGCGAACTCGACGGTGGAAGGTGTATGCATCGTCGCGCCGTCTGTCTTGTGCCTTCGGGACTCTTTGACTCTTAACGACTTTCGATGTTCCTACCTATATACAATGAGAATGTTACTAAAGAACCACTTGCTAAGCGAGAGATTTCCTCGTCTTATATAAGGAGACTGACCAGCTATGCTTGATCGACGCTCGCGCGATCCTTACATTTGGTTCCTCCGTCCCTTGCTCGAGAACAAAAAAAAAAAAAAAAACAATTCTAGCGACTCTGCACCGACACTTAGCTCTACAGGTTTTCTAAGCTATATATTTTTTAAAGATTCTAAATTTGTTGGCCGGCATGAGGGCACAGGACAGCGCTTTCCCCGGATCGGTCTCTAATCGCGCGTCGCTTCGGCCGTCGAAAAAGGGACTCGCCGCCGCTGCTGCCGCTGCCGCCGTCGACCTTTCGTCTTTTTTGCCGCACTCGCGGGGTTCAACGACCGGTCGAATTCAAACGTGACTACTCGGCCGCGCTCGGAGGACTCCGGCGCGTGTGTCCTTCTTCGTCTGGAGAGAAACTAGGCTGTTAATCGGTTTATATAGCAATATACACTCGAGCTGCGCCGGGCGGATGTAGAAAAACGTCAATTACGCTCCATCGGAGATGGACTTTTTGTAGACTAGACACACACACACGCGCGAGCGCGCGCCTTTTTTTTCATTTTTCTCCCCGTCGGAATTGAGGAGCAGGAGGTCAGGTGAGCTGCGCAGCTTCAAAATTTCCTCGCGCGCAATTAGCGACAGTTACGGGAATTATTTCCGAGTGCATAGCAAGAGAGAGTCGCGAGGGGAGAGAGGGGAAAAAGGGTAGAGAGAAAGAAAGGACGGCGGCGACGACGACGGCCAGAGCCGGCACGTAATCTCGCCCAAGTGCCTTCCCCGTTGCTCGAGTCATGCTTTCTCTCTCTCTCTCTCTCTCTTTCTTTCTTTCTCCGCGGCCCTGAGCGGGACAACAAAAAGTCTTTAAGGAACGACGAAAGAGCGCGGAAAGGGGAGAGGGAGAGCTGCGGCCGAGCGAGCCGCGGCGCGCTGCACACACACGAAAAGGAGAGCCGGTCCTCCGAAAAGTCGCGTGAGAACCTTCAGTCCAGAAAAGCCGGAGAGTACAACAGATTTCGAAGTTTTCGTTAGTCGCGGCGAGCGATCTCGCGCATATACAGATATATATATACGTGTTCGTCGAGGAATCCGGCGAAAAATCAGCCTGGGAGCGAGGCAGCATCGCGGAAAAAAGGGGAACGTGAGAAAGCGCGGCGCGCTCGGCTTCTCTATTTCACGCTCAGGCGAGCTCTACGGTCCAAATACTTCCGTTCTCTCCTCTTTCCTTCCTCCTTTCTTTCGCCTTTGCATCCTCTCCCGCGGGCGCGCACCGCTTCCGTCTCTCTCGATTCCCTTTTTCCGCCTCTTTCTCGTCGGGCCGCGCGATTACGCAGCCTTCCACGTCCCCTTAGACTCTCGGCTCTTTCTCGATCGACAATTATATTCGGCGGGACATCGTCGTCGGTAAACGGCGCCGGAATCGTGGCGCGATCGGCGACTGAGGGGCGGGGGGGGCTGGAAAAATATCAAGGTACGCGCGATGCATACACCCAGACACGGGGACACGAAAGTAATAATAGATGAGGAGGCGCGATGATGTCGATGACGATGATGTGGCACTCGTCGCGATCGTATTATTTATGGAATACGACGCCGTGGCGCGGGTGAAATAGACAAGTTGACGGTGTAGGTTGAATTTAAAGTGCTTTAAAAAAATGAACTAACTCATATCAGTAGGCTTAGTGAACGCTATATATTATTATTGAAAAAAATTAAGTATATAGAGGTAAATTATAAGAGGAATAATTTAGAGCGGCTATTCGCGAGTAAGTTTTACTATATATAAATTAATAGAGGTTATTTACACGATACGTTTCTTTTTTCGTACCTGATTGCGTTTACATTGTGCGCGTGATTTTATGCGCAATCGCGCCCTAATCTTAATATTATGCGATATATTATATATGTGTCTCACTTGTACGATTCGTTATATATTCTTGTACTTTTTAAGAGAGAAAACAAAGAGAGAGAGAAAAAGAGAGAGAGAGAAATAAGTAAAGCCGTCGAACTGAGCTCTCTAAAGTCTTTTATTATCTATTTATTTTAAAATGTAAGCTTAATTAATATATTATTACAATTGTATCGAAAAGAATTTTATTTAAATACCAAAACTTATTTAACGCAATGAAATTGCGGATAAATTGGATTATTGTATTGGAAAGGTTCACTACACAGACGCATTGCGGTAACTCATTTCGACGTGTTTCTCATTGCGGATACGAAACCTGCTGCTTGGCGTTTCGTTCAGATGTAAAAGGCAGCAGGCGGCGAAGGGCTGCGAGAGCAGAAAGCGCGCGCGACACGCAATACAAGCGAAAAAGGTCGGGCGCGGCTTTTTGCGAGTCGACGCCTCGACCTTTTTGGCAAAACGGTCCACTTGAATGATGCTGTATTCCTCCTCAAAGGCGAGAACGAGATGAAAGATTATTGAAAAAAAAAAAAGAACCCGAAGCAATGTAAACGTAATCGTTCATAGATGAAAGTATAATAGGACATAAGCTGTGTCGCATAACAGGATATTTAAGACAAAAAAAGAGTAAATAAAGTGAAAAAAACGTTAAGAAAAAAAAAAGCAAACAACAACTACTATATATAGTATATAAATGTATGGAAGCAACCAACACAAAGGTTTACATGTCAATCAGCTATTTTATACCGTGTCAATCTAGGAGTACATAACGTCGTTCTAAAGGAGCCCCGTTTCTTCTTTTTCTTGCCATCTCTCTCGATTTGTCCAGCCGTCCGGCGAACGCAGCCAGCCGCTCGGCGATCGTTTTTTCCCCTCGTTACAACGATTTTTCCAAAAGAGTACGCGTCAGAGATTTTCGAATTTTTAGCCGCTCGCCGAGCTATTCTGCGTTCGCCCGACCGAAGCACCTCACGAGCATTATATATACAAAGGAGGGAGAGAAAGAGAGAAAAAAGTCACTGCTAACACACAAACACATACCACAATATGCACACGAACGCGAGCGCGATATATAAAGTATATATACATATATATATATATACGAAGAAAACTGTCCGTGCGTGTTTGAGTGACGAGCTTAAGAGTTAATTAAGGAAAGTAAAGTTGAAAGTATAATGTTAACTGTAAACGTAATAGGTACTGGCGCCGATTCATTTTTGTATAGCTCTTTTTTGTCAAAGAGGGAAGGCTTGAGCTGGTGCGTATTATAAGGAAACCGATGAAAGTATAATGATTGTGATTGTAAGGGAGGGAATTATTCTGAATGAGGGATTCACCAAAGATGTCGATCCAAAGACGTATAACAAAAAGATAAAAAAATGTAAAAAAAAAAAAAAAAAACAAATGATGATGAAGGAACGTAGTAGCAATGCGAAACGAAAGTACTGAGAGAAACGGATGAAAGTACGTATATAGATCGCCAGCTGTGAAAAGATTTATTAATTTAAGGATCTTTAAAGAAGTGTTCGTTGCGATATTGTAGATTTTAAGTCGATGGCATTGTCAGAATGAAAGTAATCGCGATTCGTCGCGTCGATGTGATAAAGTCAATATTCGCGGACGAGATACGGGGAGTTTTTTAAAACAAGTGAAAAAAAAAAGAAATAATAAGAAACTTAAGGTTGGGTGATTCGCGAAAATTTCCGAGGCGCTTATTAGCTTTTTACCCCGCAAACGAGACACACTAACTTTTGTATGGCGTTTTTTAAGTGCGTTTATTGCGACGAAAAATATAAACAATCAGCGTAACTAACCGATTGAAAGTATATCGATACATATCATTGTAAAGAGGAGAGGGGCAGGGAGAATTAAGCGGAACGCAGGGATGCGATATATATTGCGTACATAGGTGACTTATCGAATGAAAGTATATTAAACAAAAAAGCGTCAATTTAAAACGGCAACTTATATTGTACTTTAGAGAATAAGAGCCTCGAAAATGGACGAGAGATCCACGAGTTATTAGGTCTTTGATTCGTTAATATATTTACAGAAAAATCTATTAGACAAATTGAATTGAATAAATAAAAGTGACGGGCAGCCGCCTCGGCTCAACGCCCGGCGGCACCGTCTAGCGATAATTTTTCGAGTAAATTAAAGGGAGAAAAAAAGAGAGAAAAATGAGAATCGTTTTAATCGACTGTTAATTATTAATCTTACAATGCAACATGTTAAAGGTCGGCGTTCAAAAACGCCGAGTCGAGCACCTTTAAAAATATCGGATTTTAAACTAGACTAAAAAAAAAAGAAAGAGAGAGAGAGAGAGAGAGAAAGAATCTCGTTCGCTATTGATCGAGCTGAAAGCTTAAATATACAATTCCTTTACGCGACTGTTGTGAGAGGCGTTTTTTCGGTGGTTTGTTTGCCTGCGTTGACGACGTTCTTTTCTAGCGATATTACATTATACATACCTTAGCGAATTAAACAAATATATATATAAAAGAAGTAGGCGCGTCTCGTTCGTGTGTGTTACGTGCCTATGTGCGTCGAGGCGGAAGTACGAAAGCTCGACGCGTGTGTTCTACCACGAGGATGTATAATCGGGCGCGCGCGTTCCTTTTCTTCTCCGGCGACTGTTTTTCGGGAGGAAGTGCCGCTTCCGTCCGCTCGGGAGCCAAAGGTCGCCCTTGGACGTCTCTATTATCCTCGCTCGCTGGACACAATGCCGTCGTTATTAGGCTGCTTTAATGAGCAACGAGAGGATTAACAACGCTCGAGCGACTCGCGGTAATAAAGCTGCCGCTCGTAAAAGCTTCTCTCGCTATACCGATTGTTCCGATCCCCTTTTCAAATAGATAAAAATAAAATATTCGGCGAGGCTTTAAAATTCCAGGGCTGCGAGCGAGGCGAACTCTGGCTCTCGAGGGCGCGAAGGAGGTCGGGGCGATTATCAACGCGAGAAAAGCATCGCGGAACCGTACTGGGAAAAGCTTTAAAACAGGCAAACAACAGGCTGGTAATATCGCTCGCGCAAATTGCGCTGCTTGGAGCGCACGCGAGACGTATACAAGGTACTCGGGCGCGGAGAGCTTTTCCGAGTAAACAGAGAGGGAGAGAGGGGAAAACGCGGCCAGACGGGAGATAGACGGAAAAAACAAGTGAACTAGAAAAAAAAAAGGAAAAAAAAAAGAAAGGGGGTAGTAAAAAGTAATAAGTATAGTTGCAGCTTTCTGTGTGAGGTTATTGTGATACTTAAGAATAAAAGCAGTTCTGCAATAGCATAATCTCGGCGTCGCGGCGACGCTTTTAGGACATGAATATTTACATAGAATTACTATATGACTATATCTGAATAAACGATGAAATATTTATTAATGTCGTAAACGAAGAGTCGAAGGGGCGAGGGGAGCGAGAGGGCAATGACAGGAGGGAAGGAAGGGTTGAAGAAGGCTCGAATGACGTGACCCCCGCGTTGCGAGTGATTGATGGATCCAAAAACACGGAGCGGAAAGGAGTTCGAAATCGTCCCCCGAACGGTCGTATATATAACTCGATCGATATCCGCGGTAAAAAACAAAAAAAAAAAAGGTACACATTAGCGCCCGGAAGCAACGTCCTGTCCCCGCTGGAGAATTCCTTAATTTTCCTCGAGAAAAAGGAGCTTCGCAGCCGAAGAGCTCTCCCGGCCTCGAGAGGACGATCCTTCCGGCTGTCGCGCGTATAAACGCGGTAGACGCCGTTCGCGGGGAGGGAGGCGGAGGGGTGCGGGAGCGTATATAAAAATTGGAGAGAAAAAAAAAACGTTGAAGAGACAATCCGAGGCTTCGTCGACGAGGTGCGCGCTTTCGAAACTGCCGGGGCGTGAAGTAATATCATCGTCGTGGGCGTATGCGTATATCCTTGACGCGCAATAATAAATCTCGCCATCATCATCGGCGATATACGGCGATGCGCAATATTGGGCGCGAGAAGATCGGGAAGCCGCGGGGCGCGCACTCTCGAGCTCGACGAAGTGCGAAGAAAAAAAAAAATAAAGTAAAGCTAAATAAATAAATAAATAAATAAATAAATAAATAAAAAAAAAAATACATAAATCCGTCCATAAGTGCGGCCCGCGCGCGACGAAAGCAAGCATTGTCGACGCGGCGCGGGCGGCGCGCCGCACAATTACGTGCATATTAATCATTGGGACTACAAAAACATATCATCGTAAAGCTGTAATGACTACGATTATTAAAATAGTAAACGATTACAATTATATTATAATGATTATTATATACTTCTTACGACTATGACGATATATATTATATATAATATATTACGAATTATTTACTATTTAAAAAAAGAGAGTGCGAGTGAGAAGGATGAGAAACAATTGTAGAGTGAGCGAGAGAGAGAGTATGAGGAGTAGTATACGCGATTGCGAGATATTAAATGGTGTATTCAGCGTGAACGCATATTACTGTATTGGTGTATTGGGTGGAAAACTGAAAGTAAGGAAGAAAGTAAGCAAGGAAGTAAGAGAGAGAGAGAGAGAGAGAGAATCACCTAAGCAATAAGATATATTCTATTTATAATAACGCCCCGTGTAAGCGTCGACTCGAGTGCATAATTGCGAAGTATATATATTATATATATTATATATTTAAAGAATTATAAACCGCGATACATTCATTGTAAAACATGCATATCAATACATGTGTGTGTCTGGGCAAGGATTAGCTTACTAATGATTAATTAATTAATAAATTAATTATTATGATTATTATGATTATTATGATTATTATTAATTATATAATTAAATATTAAAATGACGACGATATACAAGAGGTATATATATGAAGATATGACTATGATATAATCGATTTACTTCTTCGTTGTCGCCCAGAGCGGAGAGTGGCGTTAATGTTATTATGGATAAACAAACTTACGTAAATTTAAGTATTTCATTGATGAGCGTTTATCATTATGACGGTGATTATTATTATTAGTATTATTATCATTTATTATTAATCTTATCAATATTAATTTTTATTATTCGTATCATTGTCACTTACAATTATGAATGAACTATTATTTTTTAACTGTATTAATTATTAGTATTGCTATGATTTATTACGAGTATCACAGACGCGTGATTATTGTCTTTATTATAAATATTATTTTTATTATGGTTATTATGATTGTAGGCTGATATTAGAGTGACGATTATATTAAGAGAATTATCAATGTCAGAGAATTTTTCCGGGTTCTAAGCGAAATTTTGGCAGTAATAAAATAACAGTTAAAAATACAATCTTTTGTTGAAACCTTTATTTTCATTTTAAATTTAATTTTTTTTTAAATACATTTATTTGTGTTATTTTCAAGATCATTTCCTTAAATTAAAGATGAAATAGCTTGTTCTGTAGATCTGCAATACTTAAAGATGTATTTAAATGTATTATATAAAAGTAGTATTTGTTAGTATAAAATTATAAAATATGAAATTTTTTATTTATTAGTTAAATTTATATCACAATATTATTTAAAACCATATTATAATGTATTTTTTTGTGTGCAATAATTAAAAATTGTTTTTATCAACTGAATTTGTTTAATTTAAAAACCGGTAATTATTTTACGAAAGTTTAAATAGATTTCATTACTTCCTTTTTTACTTAAAAAATGTAGTAAAACAGAAATTTTGATCAATTGATAATTAAATATTAAGCTAACTTAGTTTAATACAGCAACTTTTTCGTAAGAAATGAAAATTAAACTAACTAATACAAACTTCTAGTAAAGTAAGTTTTTAAAAGTCCCGCCACTGGGAGAAACTCATGAAAGATGTCGCTGCAAAGTCACGTGACTCAGCTAGAGGCGGAGAGGCGGGAAAATCTGGCGCGAATTTTGCAAAAGCAGGTTAGTTCAACAGATAGGCCGAGAAAAGTGTTTATTTATCACTGGTACAAACTATATTCTTGTTAAAAAATGGTACAAATCAAAAGTAACGATGGTGATGAAAATAAGTGTATTTTCGAAAGAAAAACAGCTTCATATGCAGATAACACAGGTAGATTTGCAAAAGAAGGAGAAAATTACATGAAACAATTTGCTAGTTTGTACGTAAAGCGGCTTGAAGAATTGTCTTTGATTCTCAAAGAAAAAGTCAAAGCAAAGTGGGGTAATTATTTTTTTAAAAAAATAAAAAAATGTTTAACCTATAAAGATAAAAAAATTAATAATGGTTTTCTAAATTTTACAGGTTCAGACATTAATTTAGTTCCATTATCAGAAATTGAGGAGCAAAATGGAAAACGTACAGCAATTATTGGTACTTTATACAAACATCAAACAAATAAACCATCAATTTTACAAGAACTCAGTGAGGAACATCAAATGTCTGCACCGGCTCCCAAAGCTGACTATTGTTCTGAAGAAGACCAACTGTTTTTAGAAGATCAGACATCACGTATTAGATTAACTGGAGATAAAGTAAATGTTAAAGAGTCTGTTACTGGTGTTGTCTGTGCAGTTATTGGATCAGAAAATGCAAAGAGTACCTTTGAGGTAAATAAGAAAAAAAATTACTTAATAAAAATAGAAATTATAAATGTAATATTTTTTAAATAATCTTTTGCAGGTAGAAGATTGGTGTTTTCCTGGTTGCCCTCTTCAAAAATCGGTTTCATCTAATTCGTCATCAGGAAAGGTAGTTTTCTTATCAGGTTTGGAACTTGCCAAATCTCCACAGCACCTTTCATTAGGCTTATTTGTTGAATGGCTTGGAGGATTAGCTGGCTCTGCTGATTTGCAACAAGATGAAGCATCAATCGTTCGTGTAATAATAGCTGGTAACAGTATAAAAGGTTGTGCTGATCAACATGTGAGCAAAGGACTTGTTAGTGGAAAGGCCGAAGATGCTGCTGCTGCAAAAGACATGACTTATGGAACGCAAAGGCTTGATACATTTCTTGAAACTGTTGGTTCAAATTGTTGTGTAACAGTCATGCCAGGTCAGTTTGATATAACAACTCTTATGATGCCTCAAAAAGCAATGCATCCAGCATCTTTTCCTAAAGCTAGAAGGTTTGATATATTACATATTTTAAAACTTTTAAAACACAGTCAACAAATTAGAAAAAATATTTCATTTATTTCTTTATTAGATTGAAAAGTGTAAAGGGTGTAACAAATCCGTGGATTGGAAATATATCTGAAAAAATAATTGTTGGAACAAGTGGACAACCCATTCAGAACATTCAAAAAGTTTGTGGTATTGACACTTTAGAACCAATTGAATGGCTTGAAAGATCCTTAGAGTGGAGACACTTATGCCCAACAGCACCAGACACCATTCCATGTATGCCGTTTTATAAAAGTGATCCATTTATTCTTAAGGAATGTCCACATATTTACTTTGCTGGAAATATGGATAAGTTTCAAACAAAGTTGTATGAAGGTTTGTAAAAAATGTTTTATTATTTTTGTTATTAATTATTTAATAATAGCAATAACTATTCTTAAAATTTTGATTTAGGCAAAGATGGACAAAAAATTCGCCTTTTATGTATCCCAAAGTTTGCAAATACTCAAACTGCAGTGGTTGTTGACCTAGATACTTTAGATACTAGAGTAATTTCATTTGGGTCGGATTAAAGAATTGTGAATATAATATATTAATAATAAGGTAATTTATAAGATATTTTTTTACATAATTTTTTAAGAAACTTTTTTTAAATAAAATATACCATCTATTTTATTATTTTAATTTACATTAAAACTTAATAAAAAAGTTCTTTTTATTCTTGATATTTTTCTTTACACGTAAACGATAAAAGAATACTTTCCGTGCTTTTTTATGACATTGATAATTTGTTTTGCGTTAGGCATTAGGTAAGTAAAAAATTTTTAGGCTCTCTTAATATTAAGATTGTTTAATTTAAAAAATTGAACATCGGTTTTCAAAAATTTACAAAAATACTTTACAGTCTTTATTTAACGTACAAATATGTAAGTTCCTAATTTTTAAAAGGATATGAAAAATCAATATTTGAAAAAAATATTAAAGTTACCTAGATGTATATTTGTACAATTTTAATCCCCGTTTACGAGTAGATTTACGGGTATGATTTTACGAGCACAAAGGTCATTTACAAGAAAAAGCTTCCGACATCTTGGCCCTCGCTTGCGTATATCATTTTTATGCAGGAATCGATGTTGAAGGTGACAGGGTTTAAAAAAGAAAGTTTTGTTTTAATTAAATACAAGTTTTCTGTTTATTCAGAAAATTCTGAATTTGGTACATGCCAAATCAGAAAAGCTGATACGCATAAAAAACTTATAAAAATCTTATAAGTTTACGTAATACATGAAAAACATAAATTTTCAACTGGTTGATCTTGTTAAAACCTTTTTCCACTGAAAGAGGCAAGATTCTTAATAAAATAACATATCTAATATTAAGACGTTACATTCCTACTAATGAAAAGTTGAACGTCATTTAAAATTTGATCTTATCTCACGATCAATAATGATTGTAATTGTTTTTTTAATGAGGTAACAAAACGTCTACCTAAAGTAAATGCACTTTGGTGTATCGTCTGGCACTTATGCACCCACTTTCTCAATGACACAATTCAGTGATTCGCGTTTTATCCTCGAAATCAGTCTCAATTCCGCACAATCAGAAGCGAGCTTCGATTCAATTAAAAGAAATCAATTCATTTTTTTATGTACAATAATCGAAAACCCGGCAAGCAACGTCTCATAACGTTCTTGAATTTACTCAAAATTTGGCAAATCTCGTTCTGTGTTGGAAGACTAGATTTGGAGCTGTAAAACTATTTCAGATAAGCTCAAATCTGATTGATTTTAACGCTTAATGCCCTTAGCTTAAAAAATACAGTATACATTGGCACCTGCTTTACATTGCGGCTTTGTTTTACCGAGCAAAATCCTCTTTGCAAAGTTGAAAACAAAGTTTACAGAGAACTCCGACGGAAATTCTTGTTTTAAAATTGTAAATTGTCAAGTTATCTTAATTTTTCATTCTTAAAAGTTATTAATCTAGTTTCAATATACAAATTTCGAAGCTGCCCTTGAAAAATCATCATAAGTTCGGATCGAATTCGTGGTATCCCTCCGCTCCGGTGAAGACGACATCTACCCAAACTCGCATAGCTTCCGCACTCGGAGCCATCAGATGGTAAAGTCTCGTTGTGGTCTTCACGATGAATGTTAAAGAAGGTTGAGGCGACTTCACTGTGTTCATATGATCGATGTACACCTCTTCGATTGACTGAAATAGGTAAAGCAAGTTAATACTCGGAATGAAATATTTATAAATTTCTAAACAGATCGATGCTGCAACTACGGCTCTAACTTGTCGTCCGTAAAATATACTTTACCTGGAAATATATGACACCTCGTGGTTTTCTTGAATTATTATCGCTATAATAAGAGAGGGTTTTCCGCTTTCTGTCGAAAACAAACCACCGCTTGTTCCAGTGATGAAACTTTTTGCTCATCTTCGAGAGATATCCACTACAGCTTGTCGTATCCACGGTAACGTCATGAATCAACGGCAATTGATGACCCGCCGTCTCTATATGATGCCTGAGATCCAGAGACTCCGATTTTATTGGCAAGTACCTTGTCAACGGTCTCTGCAAAAACAGTTACAAACATGATTAATGCGTTCGAGGAAAGTTAAACTTTAAACTAATAATTATTTAAGGTATTCATTCTGTCTGGTGCTTTTTGAAGCGAGAATAACTTTTGAATCTGCATGGTAATTCAAGTATTACAGTAATTAGCCAGAAAACTCGGACGTGGCTTTTAAATGGAGAGAAAAAGGCTTCCCTTTGTAATCACCTTTTCAGCCTAATTGCCAAAGGGATTCCCCGCAAAGTTTTACCGCGTCGAATATAACGAGAAAATATTCTATATCTATTATACCTGTAACTTGGGCTTGTCGCGGTGCTTAATTTGCATAGGACCGAGAGAGTCCAGCTCGCTGGAAGTTTGAGAAAGAGGTCGGCTTCCGGTCTCGTCAACAATTCCGCTTCCATTGCCGTTGAATCTCTCCGTATCCATGGACGTCGGTCTCTCGTCTCTCGCCTGGAAAAAAAACAGGCGCAATCAAACTTTTGCCCGACTTGCCCACTACGCACAACTCGGTGTATGTACAGTTCGCTCTAATTAATACAGCAACTTTTAATGTTTCTTACGTTGTCCGCTTGTAGGAGGGTGTAAGAGTTGCCCGACGGGCCAGGACTGGGCGAGGTGAATTCCGAATGCTTGCCGGGCGATAATTTTTCGGCGGTGCCATTTTCCGCGCCGTCGCTGCTTCCGCTGCCGCTGGAAAGGCAAAGGAAAAATCAATATAGGAAAGGTCATTCGAGATTTACCGTCCTCGTAAATAAATAAGATGATATTCTTGTCTCGCTTTTACGACCCGCATAACATTTTTATTTTTATTGTCGCGTTATAAGCCCGATAAATGTTTCGATTTAGCAGATAAGGCTTTACGCCTAGTTTCGACTGCGACCGCAGAAAGGCTCGAAGATTATTCCGTTGTATTAAAGACGAGTAAAATGGGGTTTATTTTTGTTTTTATGCCCTTTTTCTAATTTAATTTTAAATGGGTTGTTCTAACGTAGGAATTTCAAAGTGGAAAATAAAAAAAAAGCAATTGACCTCCTTCTCGAACAAAATTGTAACACTTTAACAATTTCTGGAATTAAATAAAATATTAAAAGCTCAACTTTGATTAATAAAGTCATAAAAAATCTAGTGCGAAAATTTTCATACAGTCATTTTGAGCCAAGCCGAATATAAATTCATTATATTAAACACGAAAGCGGTTTCCGCAAATATTATTATTTCATAGACAGATAACACTGGTACTCAAATAGCAGCTCTCAAAACACTCCTTCGAGCGTATTATCAATGAAACTGGAAACTGCAGGTGAATCATAAACATATCGATAAGTCCCAATTGAAAAAAAAATGACCGATAGCCATCGATCTCGATAATCGCTCTCTCGCTCGTTACGAAAAAGCAGCCAGGCTTTCCCAATCGATCACCTCTCCTATGCTTCTTTACTCACGGCGAATAAGTGGCGCGATCGTCGGGGCGTCTCCTCGAGGCGCAGCAGGTCTCGGCGAGCCAGTCCTTGCCGCTCATGTAGCATTTGTTGCTCGTGATAAGGGTTATCAGATTGCAGCCGGTCTGCCTGAGCAGTGACCCTCTGAACTCCTGCCCCGCCGCCATTCGGGAAGGGGGAGGGCGACGCTTTTTTTTTTTTTTATTGTTATCGGAGGGCGGGGAGGAGGAAGGCCGACGACGACGACGACGACGACAATGCAGGCCGCCGCGGCGAAGTTTATAGTAATCGAGCGCGGAAGAGCGGAAGGCTGAAAAAGTGTCAAGAGAGCCTCGCCGGTTTTATGTGTGTCGTCGCTTTTATGCGCTTCGCCTAGAAATCTTTCCCCGAAAATGGGTGTACTCGCGCGGCGGAGTAAAAAGCCGACGCGCTCATTTGTTTTCCTTCCCCTCTCCTTTTTTTTTTCTTCTTTTTAAGAGCTGCAGCCTCTCGCGACGTTTTTTCACTATGTTTATTTAGAATTCTGATTAATCGTTAGTTCGCTGGTAAATCAATTGCACGCCGCGCGATGTATCTTCCGGATGAGCGACGTTTTACATGCATTGTTTCACGTCGATGCATCAATGACAGCTGCGATTAATTCACTAACTGGCTGTAAATTCGGCACGTGGTCACATCGCACTTGAGCACCGCCCAATTCCTCGAAAAAAGCCTTCGTTAAAAAAATCTTCCTTCACGGCGGCGGGCCAGAGCAGCCATGACCCATTTCCGAATACTTCTAACACACAGGTATATACCACCGCGCGCGCCGCCCACACCTCGGTCACTCTCTCTCTCTCTCTCTCTCTGTAACTTCCTGCGCTCCTCGACACTCGTCGTGCGCGCGAATTAACGCACGAGCCGACGACGGTTCGTGGCCTGTCGTCGGTGTGCGCGTCGCGCTCGAAACAATATGTCGCCGCCGCGCCGAGGAGGAGGAAGCAACTCGAGCCGAGTAAATATTCGAAAGTATCTTATCGCGCCGTGGCTCGCGGGGGCTTATCAGTGCGCGTACATAGGCGGAGAGGGGCCCCGGAGTATCGACCGCGACAACTTCAAAAACGAAACTGTCGCGCGCGCGCGCGTCTGCGGCGCGCCCGTCGCCGGCGGGGGGCAAGTCCCCGCGCGCCGGGAGAACCGGTATTCGTATGTACACGCACAGCCCCGCTTTTACTTTCACGGTGCAGAGCGACGGAAAGAGAAAGAAAGAGAGAGAGAGAGAGAGAGGCTGGAATTCGCGCGTTACGTCTTTGCCCGAGTGCATGCGTATGACGTGTCGGCGACACTTGATTGCTGATGAATCCGAGAGAGAGAAGCTTCTTTTCGGCGCGCGGCTGTTGATCTTTTGTGCGCGCTGGGCGGGGAGAGGTCTTTTTGCGCGGAGATGTAAAAATGCATTGTAGGTCGAGATATGAATATTGCAGAGCTCCGCGTGGCTTGGCTGCTTTGAGTTTGCGAGGAGATCGATAAGCTTTTATCTGAGGCTTGTATTGGGTAAACTCATTTTCTGATTGTGGCATTGGCTTAATCAATCGAGCTTAAATTAGTTTAATTAATTAATTTGACGCATAATTACGAAATGAAAGTACTTTAAGCAGCGTTAATTAGGGGCAAGATATACGTTTGAGTATCGGTCAAAGTGACAATTTCAATTTTTTAATCAAGTGCAGTTTTTTTCAAAGTGGTGACGCACAACTGCACTGACAATCCCGGAAGGGCTTAATTCTTTCACTTAAAAAAGCTTAGCTAAACTGCTTCTAATTATGTTTGCCGCAGAAAGAAAGTTGGCGTAAAAAGACTGCTATTTGATACTTTTAACCAATCAATTTAAAGATCAAGCAAGGAAATAATTAATTGCGATTTTTCTTCGATAGGCGTATGACAAAGAACGCATCCATTACTTAATTTTCCTGAACTTGCAATTACCTCTCAGTTGGCCCAGTCGAGTAACTTGACGACTCCTCTCCCGATTCGACACTATTGAAAGACGTGCAATTCATTTTCCTCTCCTCCCATTGTGAGCGAACTTCGTCCTGAACTCTTCTTTTCAGCTCCTCCACCCTTCGTCTTTCTTCTGAAATTACTTGACTACCTGCGTTAAAGGAAAATACAAAGTTAGCAGTTCATTACATTTCCAAGATACTTTAACGTATCTCTGACATTTATCGTCTAACCAAGAATCCCCCTTAATCAGTCTCAATCTATACAGCAAAAAGTGGCTTTTTATTCTCTTTTTTCAAGCGCCATTGACACCGTTATCCGGCATGAGTGCACACTGCACAGGATTAAACTTTTTCAAGAACTTGTAGGGCTTAAAAAATCTGTGAATATTAACCTTGTTTGGCCAAATGCAACTGTCGATTTCGCTCGATCTCTTTGAGAGACTCGATGGTTTTCCTTCCCAAGCTGCCTTGATTATTGACAATCGGCGAGTCCGTAGTGACCCTCGATATCCTATCGAAATCCTCCCTGCTAGGCGAGCGCTTGTCGTCTGGATTATCGGCGGCATTTTTAGCCAGACTCTCGAGTTCCTCGTCAATGGCACGCAATCGATTGCGACTCTGCATGCGGGCCGAACAACACAGAAAAAAAATCATGAGAATTTCGAGATGACGAGAATCATTGAAGGCAATAATTTCAATTTCAATAATGGCGCTTAAGATTTCGAGTGGACGAGAGGAAAAAATAGCTCGTCCTGATTTCCGTTGTTGACAAACAATCGTCTAAATGACTTTTTCGGTTATTGACGTTGAAATTATTTAGTACGGCATGGTTAGAAATTGAAAAGTTGTCGAAGAAGCGTCGCAAAATCGATTTTACCTCCTCTAATCTCCGTAAATGTGTGAGTTTTTGCCTTTCCAGACTTTTCGCCTCTTTCGTGACTGTATTTTTAATGTCCGTACGTTGCGCTTCTAATTGATTAAGTTGTAGTTTTCTGCTTTCGATTTTCGTTGTCAGCTCGCCAAGGTATCTAGAAAGCAAAGAGTTCATCAATAAATAAATACTTTCCAATAAAACAATCTCCCAAAGCTATTTTACTATCGGATCAATGAATTTTATAAGCAAAATATACAACTTATTCATCAACGTATTTAATTCCACTAATGTTATTCGTCAGTCCACTGAATAAATCATAAATTCCCACTCGACAGTTACCCCAAAGTTGAACCGCAATTAAAAGCTGAAACCCGCTCGCAGAAACATAAACTTACTTTGACATAAAGTTACAATTCAATACCGAAAGTATACTCAAAACTTGCCCGCGTAACAAGCATTATTCATCTCGAAACTTCCGCCAAGCACTCCCCGCGCATCTAATTACACGAACAGAAATCCGCACGAACCTCTGCAGCTCCTCTCGGGTGGCGAGCCTGCTGGCCTCCTCCTCGAGATGATGAAACTCCAGGTCCTCGAATGCCTTGCGCTCCGTCTCGAGCAGCTCCGTCTGGGCGGCGAGCTTGTCGGCGAGGTCGCTGTCGCGCTCGTCGTCGCGGTCCTGCGCCTCGGCCAGCTCCTCCTCGAGCCTCGCGCAGCTCTGCTGGGCCTTGAGGACGCGCTGCTTCGCCTCCGTCTGCAGCTGGGACTGGTAGGTGCTGCTCTCCGACAGCTCCCTCTCGAGCTCGAGGATCTTCCCGTGGACGCGCTCCCGCTCGCTCTCCTCCTGCTCCAGCTTCAGGGACTCGGACTCGTACTCGGCGGATAGGAGGGCCTTCTCGAGCTCCAGCTGTCGGGGGAAGATGAAGGTTAGTCGTTGTATTTAGTTATTGTTGCGAGTAGGTAGACGGATGAAAAGAGATAAGTGATGAATGAGATTTTTTAAATTGGCGCGGTATTTGTCGTTGAATAATTTATGAAGTAAAAAGTATTTCTTTATTACGGCAAAAGAGTCAACGGAGCTCTGGAATGTTAATTGTATCTTGCTACTTTATTGTTACTATAAATTACATGGTTTTGATGAAAAACATGACAACACAAGAGCTCTTTGCAATTTTTAATGGCGTGTTATTAGGTAAACTTACATTCCACACCGCAAAAAATTCATGAATTTAATGAAATATTTTCCGGACACTCCCACATACAAGTCTATTTAAGTGAAATATATAATTATCATTTGTTGCGATAAACCTCTGCGTTCCAATTCACTTTTTTCTCCAACATTAAAAAAGCCGAAAGTCGATACTCGGCAGTGAGAGCCCGGAAATGGTCTTAAAAGCGGCCTACCTCTCGATTGATTTCCTCCTCCTGGGTCTCGATGTCGGCGACGCTGCGCTTGAACCCGTCCATGTTGCCGAGTATGTGCTGCTTCTCGTTCTGCAGGAACTCGATGTACTTCTTCCGGTCCTCCTCCTCGAGCTCCTTGCGCTCCTTCTCGGCCTTGGCCTCGTTCGACTTGGCGTTGTCGCGCTCGCTGTTGATCCTCTTAGGCGTCGTCGTCGTCGTCGTCGTCGTCGCCGTCGATGTCGAGGCCGCCGGCGAGGCGGCGCTGCTGCTCGTCGGCGTCGAGGTAAATCCACCGGAATGCCGGGGCTTCGAGAGCATCGACAGCTGCTCGATCGCCTCGAGTAGGTCGTCGTTCGACACGTCCAGCTTGTTGTCGATCATCATCTCGCTCACGCCCTTCTTCTTCGGCCTCGGCAGGCTGAGCAGGTTGTTGGCGTTGTTGTTCACGTTGTTAATGTTGCCGCCGCTGCCGGCGACCAGGACGAGGTTGTTGGCGGGGGGGATCACGTTCTCGTAGACGCTGATGTTGCCGTTCAGAGGCACGAAGTTCTCGTAGTTGTGCACCGCGAGTTTGACGTTCTTCTCGGGTAGCGGTGGAACCGTCGCTGCTGCCGCTGCGGTCGCGTCTAGTTTTAGATGGTAAAATTGAGGATTGAGGAGTTGTGCTCGAGGTGCTCCGAGAAACTTAGTTGCTTAACTTTAAATTTCGTGCTCTCGTAACTTCGTTTTATCAGAGTCCGCGTCTTCGAAATACTCAATTAAACTTAATTTATAAGTTGATCAATTGAATTTATGCGTTCATTGTTATATAAAGTTTCATGTTTAAAGCCCAGAATGACCTAGATTTTATTTCACGTATTATTTTATTTTCACGCAATTTCAAAGTAAACCAACTTGAATCGCTTCAATAATCTTTTTCAATTAAATCGAAGCTCGAAACAACGAGGAGTTCTGATTTAAAATTGACGCCTGAAACGGCATATGCCAGCTCGCTTTCTCGGAAAACAATCTTGGCGCGAGAAAAGCCCGCAATGAGAGGAATTAAGCTCCGGGTGGCCTTTAACAAATTGCATCGGCCGAAGCGTCGACGCTCCTCATTATTCACTTCGATCCCCGGCTGGAGCGCGTCGAACAAGCTCTCCGCGACTGTCCTCTCGCGAAATCCAATAACGTCCCTCTGCACTCACCATTACTCGCGTCGGCTGTCGTCGGGGCGTAGCTCTCGGGACCGATCTCCTCGTAGTTGGAGCAGGTCGGACTGCGCTCGAAGCCGTTCGGCCACTTTGGGGCTTGATTGTTGTTGGGCGTCGCGACCTGTTGGTCCTCCGCAGCCGCCGGTAGCATTACGTTCTCGTACGCCGGGGGCGACTGCCTGTTGTATTGTTGGGGAGTTCTGGCCGCGTCGCTGCTGCTCGTCGCCGTGGGCAGCGGCCTTTTGTCCCCCGGTAGCGAGCCATTCGTTTTCGCCCTGTCAACGACACACGTATGTAACACGGGTTGACGCTGTTAATTTGCGCGGGATTTGAGTTACGCTTGCCGGGGGTGGGAGGCATTGCGAGCGGTCGCTTCTCCGGTTTGCTCTTTTCGGTTAAACGGATTGATGGATTGCGCGCTCGGTGTGCTATGCTTTTTTTGTTCTTTGTCAAGTTTCGAAATTAATAAACGATTCTTGTTCGCGGCGTGGTAGTCGTAAAGAGAATGATTTACTGAGAATAAAATTATCACTGTAATTGGATTAACTTTTGTGTTTATTCTTAATTATGCGAGTCTCCTAACAGCTTGTAAATAATAGAATAAAATTTATTAAGAAGCTAAAATAAGATGTATATTGCCTTTGTAACACATTTTGAAACGGAATAGAATATAATATTCAACAAAGCTTAGCCTCTTTGGTTCAAATATCTCAAGACTGCTAGAGAATAGGGATTAAGGCCGAACGTTAAAGCTATATACACTGTATATGGTGGTGCAACAAAAAGGAAATCCCTGCGATCCGCTAATCCTTTAATGGTGAAAGCTCCTTTGAGTGAACGTTAGGTTTAGTGCACCTTTTGTTTTATCATTATATTAGTGATATTCTAATCTGCACTCTTCAACCACGAACGCATAGATTTTCTTCATTCTTTATTGGTTTTAAAACAATAGTTAAATTTACTTTACTTTTAAATTTAGTTTTTTAAACAACGTGTATCTAGTATTGGTATATAGAAAGTTAGCTAATTTGCTAAACTATCTGTCTTTTAACACTTGACTCATTTGGCTTGAATAGCTCGAACGCTTTCGCTGCATTTCCTGCGCACTGAACGCGTAAGTCACGCCTATATACCAATACCTCCTCGAAACCGCGCAATTGTTTGCTAGTTAAAATTTTATTGAACGTTTCGATTTATATTTACAATGACCGTAACAATACTAACAACGCAATTAATTATATTAATGCCGCTGATTTTACGTCAATCAATAAATTACTCTCAACAGTATTTATTAATTCTTGAATAAATTACAATAACGCAATTCATTATCTCCGCGGGCACTTTTAATTAATTATTTCCCGTTTCAATTAGTTCCATCAAGCGTCGTTGAAATAAAACTCAATTAATCAAGAAAATACTTGCTCGAATCAATCGAAAAGCAGTCAATTTACATTTCAGTGACACAATTACAGCCCTTATCATAATCCCGAAAAACTCGCCAAAAGCAGACTCGAGCAAGTAGTCGCACATCCGAAACGTTCGTAAAGCAGAGATCGAGGCGTTACAAAAAAAAAAAGCGTCCGAAAAAGCATCCCGCAAAACCGCAGAACCAGATCCTCGCTCGAGGGGGCTCTTCATCCCGGCCGGGCACACCGCAAACGGCTGCGAGCATCGTCGTACCTGTTTTGCTGCTGCTGCGGTTTCTCGGCTCGGCTGCTCTGCCTCTCGTACTCGGCGCACATGGCGAGGATCTCCTCGAGGCGCAGCCGCTCCTGCCGCTCGATCTCCTGATCCCTGAGACGGCTCTCCTGGGCCTGGCGCGCCTGCGACTCCGCGTCTTGGAGCTGCTCGGACGAGGAGCACTTGGCGGCCGGGCTCGGGCTCTTGATTCGCCCGTAAAGCGACCGCGAGTCGTACTTTGGCTCCCGGTCCCAAGCCGACGACGGCGCCTTTATGCTTGGCTGCGAGCCGAAAGTCCTGTCGAAATGTTTGTTTGTTTAGTTTTTAGCGGCTGTGACGTTCTTTGAATGCGTTGAGAATTTTCGGAAAGTGAGAAATGTTTTTGATGTATGTCACTTTTGGACACAAAATATTTTGGGGTTTGCCCAGTAAAATGTCAAATAATATATATTTTCATTTTGTTGTGACTATTGTAGTGAACAGTTTTAGACGTTGAAAAAATCGATGGATATAATTTATTTAAAGAATTAAGAAAATCCAGTAATCTAAATAGATCTGCGAGATGTGTTTAATTTCACTTAATGAGCAGACGAATCTTCTCGTTTTAGTAAATTTTAAGCTTATTTTCTTCGCTTTGAAATTGCGCAAATAAATTACAGCAAGATTTTGTAAGATAGCGCAAACGAAATCAACCGAAACTAGGTCAAGAAACGAACCCACGGCAATATTTCGCCTTGAATTTCAATGCAAAAAGACAAAACAAAAGTAGGGCAAGTTACTTTGTGCTTTGCGAGTCGCAGGAGCCGGCCCTGCGATGGCACGGAACTAGGCTGGGATTCGAGTCGCACTTCTCGACCTGCAGGAACTCGGTGCACGTCGTCGTCTTGGCGACGATCAGGCTCTGGCTCATGTCGAAGTCCCTGCTGAACTGGTTCATCTCGCAGCTCCTCTGGCAGGTGAAGCTCCGCGACATGAGGTCGCCCGCGTACCCGTTCGAGAACATGTTGTTACGGTTCTCGTCGTTGCTGTAGTCGAGCTCTTGAGACGGCACTCGCTGATGCTGCTGCTGCTGCGGCCAGCCTCGGGAGGAGCCCTGGTAGTGGTGCGATCCCGGGGGGAAGTTCTTGTTGTGAGCCACGTTTTGGTAAATGGCGTTCTGGTTCGATGAGAAATTGCGGTTCACCGATATTGGAAGACTGCACTGTAAGTTCGTAAAACGGAGCGGGTTACTTCGATGGGCCATCGAGCGACGTGTCGTTCATTTTTACTTTCGAGCTTTTCCTTCGATTCATCTTTTATTTTTCACTTAAAAATGGAATAATTATTATTAACAATCAATTATACCTGCTTCTGCTCGTCGCCGTTCTGGCATCGCTCTAAATTCGTGAGATTCTGAAAGGGACTGGAGGTGCTGCTCCTGCCGAGCGAGACGAGACTAGACGACCTGGAGTGTCCGAGTATCTGATCGGCCGGTACGTTGGTCGTCAAACTCCCGGAGGGGAAGACCTTCGGCGAGAGGCAATTCGCCCTGGCCTGCCTGGCGAGCATCTCGAATTTCGTGAGCTTACCGAGGAAGTTGACCTCCTCCTCGGAGCAGCCGGAGTTCCTGGGCGACTTCCTCGGCGCGACAGGCGGCTTCCGCTCCATCAGCTGGAGGTGATCCGGCGAGGAGGCGGCGTTCGGCGGCTCCAGGCAGCCGTTGTTGCCGAAGGCCATCGGGGCGACGGAGATCCGCGGATTCGGCAGTACCGCCTTCAGGTGCTTGGCTTCCGCCGGATTGTTGAAGCGCAGGTAGTTCGAGCGGCCTATCGTCAGCATGCAGCCTGGAGGACGGACACGAGGAGCTGATTAATGGTTCGATGCTTTCGGGAGGTGGAGAGGGCTCGGTTATGGATGATGCTTCTTTGTCTGGAGCTTCGTTTGGGGGGGAGGGGAATTTTTTGATAGATAAGAAACGAGCTGCCGCTGGCCTTATCCGTATGCTGGATTTCTGTCCTTTTCTCGTGGAGCTTAAGATAGATATTTTTTGTACGGGTTTTTTTTCTAGCTTGAGAGAATTTTTTATGATTTTCATGATGAATTGATACAGAAATACGCGGTGAAATGAAAATATTTTTTACGTTAATTAATAAAATTGAGTTTAATTGACATATAAATTTAATTGAATTTACGTTAATTGCAAAAATAATCATTCGTTTTAATAAAAAAGCATCCTTTCCAGCTATATTTCCTGATAAAATCTTCAATTATCCCTCATTATGCGCGTTATTAACCCCATCAATCCTAATAATTCCAAAATTCTCTCTACAATTCATCCCGAACTTAATCCCCGAAAGCCCGCAATTAATTTCAATCGGTCGCGGCCGAACCGCTAAGCCCTCCAGCATAAATCGCAACGTCTCCAAAGAATTCCGCCCGGCGGCGGCCAGCGGCGATAAAATAGCGATTCAGAAAAAGGGCCTCGTCACGACGGTGGTGGCTCGACTTACGTGGGCAGCAGACTCCTCTCCTCCCGGGGGCAGACACAGAGTCTCCTGGTCAAACTTACCTTGGGTGAGCCTGAACGGGGCGGCGATCGGCACGCCGTCGACGCACGTACTTCCGCTGAGGGGATGAAGCGTGACCGAGCCGCCGGCATTCTCGATTATGCAGTGGGCGAACTCGACCCCCGTGCCGCCGAGCTGGATGTCCGCCTCGCGGTTCGAGCCCAATATTAGCCGGCCTGCAACATCGAGATTGCTCTGTAATGGATCGCCCTCTCTCTCTCTCCCTCTGCTCTCCGGGGCTTGTTTGCTAAAGCGAAACATGCTCTCGCTTTTGTGTTTTTTTAACGACCAGTTTCTGCTTTTGCAGGGGGGGGGGGACATTTTTCGGTTTTACATCGGGGATTCGACACGCTGACGCGATGCCGAAAACATCGGTTTCGTCTGGGTTCGGGAAGAGAATTTTTTTTTTCGTCGAAAAAGCGTTCGAGCTTCTAATTTATGAAGTGTATAAATTTATAGGCCGACGTTAAACTGGAGATGTGAATTTTTGATAATCTTAATTTATTCCGCGCGCATTAGCGAAGCTCGTTGCAAGTAAAAGGTATTTTATAATTGGTAATATTTTACTTTATCTGCTTAAATTTACTTGATTAATTATTTATAATTAGTTGCCGAGTCGCAAAAATATACGCGCGAGGAAAGTAATATTTTATCTTTTATCATTCTCACAAGCGCTAATTAGCCGAGTAAAATATTGAAGACACAGAATTTTATTTCTTAATTTGCAGAAAAATTAATAAATAAAGGGATCGTAATTTATCCGCGAGCATTGGCTCCGTCCTTTTTACGGACTGCCCCGTGTAGACATATACATATAAGTTTAATGCTAGCCCGCAGTCATATCTTTAGTGATTATTGACCAATAATGATATCCCGGACTATCAAAGAGCGCGACGAACGATTCGCCAGCCTGTAAATAGGGGCTTGCCGCTCGTACGGCGTTTCCTGCGCGCATATATTTGCAGCTCTTTCGCTCTCTTTATCTCTCTTTCCCTCCCTCGTTTTTTTCTCGGCTTTACGTCGCTGCCTTCTATATCTATCTCGCGTAACATCGCCTTTATTTACTACTCCACTTTCCTCTCTCTCTTTAAGCGCGCTTTCGCGATGACCAATAATGTTTGCACTCCGCTAAATAATGATTCCTTGCGTTAAATAATGTCAGCGGGTTCGGCAAAGGCGCCGGATAACTTTCCGGCGAGGTAAATTTAATAAAAGCAATTGCTTTTGAACGAGCGCACCCGTGGCCGAACAAACGAATGAGCAATGCACTTGGAGAATCAATCAATTTTTAAATTAGGAAGATATTTGAATTTCACATGAGGTGTGCTATCCTTTCGGAGGCAGTTTCCGCGCTCGACACACACACAGAGGCGGCATTGTTCTAGGAATCCCGGGCTCGCGGACGTTTCAAAAGCCTCTCGAAAACGTCAATTAAAAGCCATCATGAATACATGAATGACCGGCCTTTGGCAGGGCTGCGCAACCGCGTGTGCGCGCGCGCGCGCGCATTAGTCATAAAACTTTCACCGTCGAATTTTCCAGCCTCGAGAGAGCGCCCGGTTGCGCTCTCGCGCGACCTCTTTCTTTTTCGCCTCTGCATATCCGCTTCCTCGGCGCGTCTACTCTCGGTGCATCTCCTTAGCTCGCCCCCCTCCCACCTCGGCGCGGGTTTAAATATAGCATTTGGCTTGGGCGCTCGCGGCGCGCGCATTAACAGTCGCGAGACGGATTTTCGGGTCCCTTTGGAAACTCGCGCGCGCCGCCTCTGCATTATGTACACAGACGCCCGCGCCCCGCGAGGCCCCGAGGGATTCTTCGTTCCAGCGGCGTGACTCACCGATGCGTTACGCCCGCCACCCGGAGTCGTAAAAGCCCCGATTTCCGAGCTTTCCTCTCGTAAAGAGCCCCGAGGTGCGGTGTGTGCGTGCGCCTGACGGCGGGGGAAAAAAAGAAAATTAGCGGGCAAACGGCTGGAAGCGTTACGTTTGACGAGGCCGCCAGATGCTGCTGCTGGATCGGACGGCGAGAGCTTTTCCCGACGCTTATTTTTGGGCGGCGCGCGGATTGCGTGGGGTTTATGTACGCGGAAGTTGAGTGCATAGTTTTATCGGCGAATGCAATAAACCGCGGGCATTGATGGGGAGCGGATATCTGCTCGAGGATCGGTTTCGCGTTCGCAGAAGCAATATTTTCCAATGAAGCTTTTATGTACGCGTCTCTTGATGCGATCGCTGGTCTTTATTATATTGCTTAAAACGCAAATGAAACGGAGAAAAATGTTTGACCCAATTCCCGGGTGAAAAGGAAAAGCAAGCCGAGAGCGCCAGGGGAAAGTGCATCCGCGTGCATATGAACTGTCTCATTATCCCTCATCAGTAACCACTTATTCAATCAAGTATTTACCCGGATTATTTCGTAATCTTTTCCACGTTCTTTCGCGATTATCCCTAATCCGAAATTACTTATTCAATCCGTTGAATTCGAGCTCGCCTTTTTCACGTTATTTTTGTATATCTTCAAGATTATGTTCTATATGCCGCTGCGACTGCTTGGCTTATTCGCTCTTATTTTCTGTTTCGAAACATCAAAGAATCCCTTCGTGCATATAAGAGAACATATTTATCCGAAAGATAATCCTCCTCTGCAATGCTTCTACTCCGACAAACTTCTTTGCATATCTCATATGTTATTCGAAAAATAATAAAAGAAATAACCTCCGCTCGCCTTTATCATCGCGTTCGCATTAAATTCTAAAAACGGCAGCGCTTCTAGATTTATTTTAAGAACCAGCTGAATTAGTCATAACCGATAACAAAAGCAACAACGCACGCCGCGCACAAAAGCCCATTATTTCATTCCGGAGCGCGGCGAGCTTTTCACTCCCGCGGTCATTTTTCCCATTAGCGTGCTTCCGAGCCTTCCGAACAGAAATTCGCCGCGGACAACGGGGTAAAAGCCGCCGAACCGAGAATACCTCCGAAACGAGCAAAAGCGCGGTGGCGATACAGTTTATGGGGCAGAAACGCGACGACGCGGCATCGGGTTCGGTGTGCGTTCCCGCGATAGCCTCGACGGAACGTTCGTGCGACCGTACGAAGCCGGAATGAGAAAACGGCCCGCAGGGGGGAGGAGAACGAGAGAGAAAGAGAAACTTGGCCCCGGCTTCCGTGCGCGCGCTGCAGTCGGGAGTATTTTTAAAAGTGAATCTTTCCACGTAAAGCAGTTTGACGCGCGCGTCTCTCGCCCCGAGAAAGCGCCTGGTAATTATTTCAAGACCAGGCGCTTTTCCCTCCCCCTCCGCGAGCGAAGCCGTTTACGTGCCTTCCCTCGGCGAGGAAATACAATATCTTTCCAGTTTTCGGGAGAATCGATTTGAGGTCGATGCTTTCGGAAAGTTGATGCTATAATTTTTTAGCCAAAAGCTTTATTGGTAATTGACGTACTAAAATGTGATATGGCCGTAATGAAATTCAGCGGTACTCGAGCCGAGCTATAATATCCACTATTACTCGCGGCAGCGAAGCTTTTACCGGCGATACACAGCAGCAGACGGGAACGCCGTCGCTGAAACGCCTGTCCTAAATTGGCAAAGATTTATTGGCGGAATCATCTGCATCTTACGCGTCTTGCGTAAGAGCCGCGTCGCGAGAGAGAGAGAGACGAAAGCGAGAGCGAATGATTAATTGTGTCTTCAACCCGTGGCTTTATTTCCGTTTGATTGTAAAAACTCGCTTTCGAAAGCGCGGAGAGAGAAATCGCTTAATTTAGCCGCTGGATATATGCTAGCCTTCATTGTAGTAATATCAAAGAGAGCCTACTCCGTCGGAATTGCCAGTTTCAACCGGCCACTTGACACGTGCTTCACGACGCGAGAGCTATGTATAATGATACGTATGACTAACATTTGCTTTAATAGGCTCCGCTTTTGAATCTTATTACGGTATTACTTTTTATGCCTCCTTTTTATGCTCGAATTCTATTGCCGCGGAAAATGGCCGGTAAAAGTAAATCAACTCTTTATGAAAGCTTTTTATTTTTCCGCGCGTTTCGGCTTATTAAAAGGGTAACTTGTTAAATGGAACGAGTATCCTCAATGGGCGGTATTATTTGCGGAATATTCCAATAATGCAATGAATTCTTGGAATGCCTTGGAATTTTAACAGTGTTGCTTGTACAGCGAGAGGCCCAAAAAAGACGCTTAAAAATCTAAAGTACCTCGTAAACATTTGCAAAAATTCAACGGTCAGCCAGCTTATCGTCTAGAGCCACAATACATATTTTCCGCGAGATTAATTTTCGCATTCGCCCCACAATGGCTCTACTTACTCCAGCGAAAAAAAGCTAATTATCCCAAGGAAGCAAACTCGAGCGACCAAAGCATCGCTCATCCGCGTCATCGTTCAGCACAATGAGGCATCTCTCTTTCTCTCTCTCCGCTTAATCGGTACCTCGCGATCTAAAGTATCCCGTTCGCAAAAAGCGCGGCGTCTAACTCGTCGCGGAGCAATACAACGCATCTCAGCGGGGTTACATTCAAAAGCCGCTCGAATAATTAGCAGTTAACCCAATTCGGCGACGTGCAGCGCACCGCGCGCAGATCGCGATCTCGCAATCGTTTTCGCGCTTAGCCAGATGCTCTCCGATGATGCAGCCCAGAGCCATTACTGCTGTGCGTCAGCCTCCTCGGGTTATCAATTCACTTTTATATATGCACACACAACGCCGAGAGTCACGAGGCGCTGGTGTTCGCTCGTCAAGCTCGCCGCCGCGGCTTTCCATTAATTTTGCGAGTCTACGGACTCTCTCTCTCTCTCTCTCTCTCGGCGAGCAGCGCTTTATTATTATGCACGAGTATGCCCGCTGAGAGAGAGAGAGAGAGAGAGAGGTTTTTTCCGCCGAGGAGAGAGTGAGAAAAAGCTCCGGAGCAATATCGCACGCGGAGCCTATCGCGACGCCCGCTGGGATTAAATTGTTGCGATAGTGTACAATTTCATTACGGCTAATTCGCTTTTGCTCGCTCGAATCTCGCGCGGGAGTTTTATTTGTTGCTCGCCCGATAAGAGGCTTTTCGCGGGACGGGGAGAGAGCGGAGAGAGTCGTAATTTAAATTCAAAGTTGGAATTGATGGGTGCGAAAAATTGCGAGAGATGTCGAGCGAAAGGATTATTATAGAAATTAATCTCGGAGCGGAATTTAAAGTTTTCATCGAGTTTTAATAAAGAAGGCAGGGAAATTTTATGCAAATACACTGAATGCGGAAACTTCCATTTTTATGAATTCTATCAATATTTCACTTTTATCATTGGGAAAAAGAAACTTTTGGATAGAGTAAAATTTATTCGATTCGAATTCTTAAAAGTCGAGGACTCGGAAGGTCATAGCTTCGACCTCGATATTTTCACGAAAAAAGAAAAAAAAAGTGCATTTTTTAAAAAAGGAGAGCTTTATAAAAATTCCCTCTTCGCGAAAAGTCCAAATATTAAACGCTTTATTTAAATAACTTGCAAAACCTCTCTTGCAGGCGCGAAGGTCTTTCTCAAGACAGAGTCCATAAAGGAAACTGTAAAAATGTCATTACATAAATCAAATATTCGCAGATCTGAGCTCGAAAAGTATTGAGCAATGTCTCGGAAGTTGGAAGTGGCGATGAAATTACCTTCGGGCAGTGGATGAAGAGTGACGGTGGTGGACAACCTTCCACTTCCGGTGGAGACCAGATGAGGCGCTTCCGTGTGGAACCTTAATGCTCGTCCGGACTCTCGCACCTCCAGACCAGCGGCGTTAGCCATCCCTGTAACAAATCACACGAATATATCGTGAAAACTCTGGAATTTATCGAACTTTTATAGTTTGTACTTATTTTCAGAAGATTCGATTTTTAGTCCCGATGGGTGTAAGCAATAATTGCGGCGATTTGTCAAGATTTCAGCGGTGCAAACGTTACGATTATTTATCGACTAGAGTTTCGCTTCATTCTGAGGTACACAAAGAAATATTGCGCGAAAGTGGCTATTATTAGTTTACTGGTTGCACCGGAAAAAGCTACCGATAATTTGCATGGACAATTAACAAATTTCTCTACCGCTAAAATAGCATTTTTGTTTAGACATTTCGCAACTTTCACGCTACGAGCATTAGAATTTTACTTTCAGCGGAGCACTTGCGCTCTTTGGAGCAGCCCTATATACTTTATTTTATTTTTCTTCCGTGCACATACCTAGTTATGGATTTTTTATGCGATTTTTAAAAGTGCCACCATAATAAGATTCACGCTTTAGGTGAAGTACAGTAAAAACATATATTCAAAGACCTTAAATAAATCACTTTACGGCAACACACTTTAAAATCCCGATCGATTCAAAAAAGCGCACCCGGTACATACCCACCCAAGTTAGCAAATATTAAAAGCACCGAAACCGCAGTCTAAACCTCGCATAAATCCTCATCAGTCCGCGAAAAAATGGAGAAAACGCAAAAGTTAACATATCCCGGGTAGCGAGCGAGGTTACATGTTCATTAAAAGCGATATTCCTCCGCGAGTCGGTGTCTGCGCCGCCGCGCCGGCAAGGACGTTCCACGCGCCCGTGACCGAGCTGCATTTTTCCCGCTCGGCGGAGCGCCGCGGGCAGCGCGCGCGCCGGTCTCTCTCTCTCTCTCTCTGAAATCTGCCCCGGCGCGCAACGAGAAATCTTAATGGCGAATTCCTCCTCCCCCTCGCGTATATATACGGCCCGGCGCACGTGCACGGGGCTCTTCGCGGGAACAAAAGCTCGTTACCCGAGCGGAGAGAGAGAGAGAGAGAGAGCGTCACGCACGGGATCATCGCGCGTAACGTCGTAGGGCGAGGAGAGGAGCGTCTCTAGGAGCGACTCGTGGGAGGGAGTCGATCGCCGGGAAGGATCATCGTGCCCGAGAAACCGGTCTCTCTCGGGGAGAGGGAGGGAGAGGAGGCGCGCGCGCTTCATCTTTTTCCGAGCGGCGAGTTTTTCCTTTTTGCCGATGTGTCGTCGCGCGCGACTCTCTTTCTTTAGCGCGGCCGAGGTCGAGGTGCCTCGTGAGCTATTGCTCTTTAAATTTCGCCGAGAGGCGAGAAGCCAGGCGCAGGAGGAATTTTTGCTTTTCAGCGTGTCATAATGTTTTATTCCCTGCCGGCTTCGCGGAATCGAATGCCGTCGCGAGATCTCTTTTCGATTTCGCGTTTTTGAGAGTTCAAATCTGTAAGTTGAGGTGATTCTATATGTAACTTTGAGTGCTGCAATATTTTCTATTATGTATATGAATTGAAGTTATTCGTTAAAAAGCTGCTTTACCATACAACAAGCTTCGAATACAAACGACAATTGACTTCCAAAGGATTATTGCCTTCGAAATACAGGCTTATCAGCGCTTTTTATCCTCCACGTTATTACTCATTAAACTCCATCGAAGCGAATTCAAAGTCCATTAAACCTCCCGATCTAGCATTACGTTTGACTGCACAATTACAGCGTTCTCCCGCGGCATTAACGTTCAACAGGTCCGCGGTGAAAATTACGTCTCCATTAGAAAATATTTCGCGGGATCAGCCTCGCGGCGCAGCCGAGCCCTCGCGCCCCGATAAACAGCGTAACGCGCTTCATTAAATAAGCCGAAGCCAGAGCCTCTCGTCCGACGTCATCTCTCTTCTTTCCGCGGCGGTTCGAGTCGCTCGTCCGCTTCTCTCAGCTCTTCTCGGCCTTTGTTTTTTTTTCCCCTTTTTTTCTTGCCCGCGGAGCTCTCCGTGCCTGGTGCGCGCGCGGGAGGTTCGCTCGCTCGTTTTTCATCCTCCTTTTTACGCGCGCGCATATCTTGAACTCTGCGCGGGTCATCGGCGAGCTCTCTCTCTCTCTCTCGCTCTCTCTCCTGGCTGTCCGGAGCCGAGTCACGCCGTACGTGAGCCGGGCCCTTGAGCCTGCAGCTACTCGAGGCTCTCTGTGTATAGTAATGACGTGTTTTTCCGAGCCTTTTTTTTTTATACGGTTATGATATAGGAGGACGACGACGCGTGTAATTTTGCCGGACGGTGACGGAGGGCTTTAATAAGCGAGTTATAAGCGTTACTTTCTTTTTTGGAGCCCTTCGCGCAGTCTTTTATCGTGCGAAGTGAGTAATGTTTTATTGGAGTATAGATTGCGTACGGTTTTTGGTAAGTTTTTGTAAAATTGATTTATGTTTTTGCTATAACTTTTGAGGTTTCTCAAAGTATAATCTTAACGTGAATCTATTTTGAAAATACTGAAATTCATATTTTTGAATTTCTAATTAAGATTTTACAAATTTATTGCTTTACTTTTGAGCAAGAAATTCCAATTTGACCATTTGTATTAAAGAATTATCGTAAAAGATCTAAAGAGACGTATCAGTTTCTGTTTTTACAATGCTTCAATGATCCTTATCACTAATCAGCCATACAAATTTTTATTTAAATTATCTTTTTATAGGAACGTACGATTCTAAGTGTACATTCTTTATTAGGGTTGCGCAAGGAAACCTTATTAAAATGTTTCTGCAAGAGATCGTTTTTAATTCTAGATCTGTAATGAAGCTATATTGAATATAATTGTGTATCACGATTGTAATAAGAATAACGTTAATGGCGAGGTAAAAGCAATTAATTGCTATTCGCCATGCAACAACTTTCGATAATAAAGCAATTTTTTTTCAGACGAACTTGTTTGAAATTAGTTTGCGTTATAATCATCCAACTTAATTATATCACCAAGGAAAGACACTTTTTTCAATAAAAAGAAAAAAGGAATAGTGTTTTCCTTGACGTTGTTTTCGATCCTCCGCGAAAATAACTAATAACAGCGTTTTGAAATTACTGTTATTGGTCGTCGCGTAAGTAGCAGTTCGTTACGCGAGGTTTCGAAAAACATCAAAAAAGGCGCCTTTATCCAAAACTTTTCGGGCTACTCGGAAGGCGGCTCTCGAGTGGTTTAATCACTCACCCTGTTCTCGAGCGCTTCATCAGCTCTTATACGAGCACGATAAAAAATGGGTTCCCTTGCATTTATAAAAAACTCAATTTCGAAAGACTCGAAGTATGCGCTTCCGTACAAGTTTTCTCATTTAAAGCTACAAGTCACTTAACGCGACTTAAAAATAAATGACTCGCATCCTCTCTTCCGTCAGCGGGATTAAACCCTTCATTAAATATGTCAACTGTGTCTCCGACATGTAATTTAATATCCGAAAAAACGTGTGTACCTAAAAGCACCTGCCGAACACAAGCAAAAATCCGAGTCCCCCGAGAAAAAAAAATGCTCAGGCATTTCGGACTGATTCCCCGATTAAAATAGCGAAGCACTTCTCTCTCTCTCTCGAGTTACTCGCAATCAAAGCAGATCGACGAGTAACTTAAGCTAACCGCTCTTCGTGCGCTCTCGCGCGGGAGTTAGCAGAGCCAGCCCCCCGGTAAACAAACAGCCTGGCAGCACGTATCGAATGACCGTTTTATCGATGGAGAGAGAGAGAGAGAGAGAGAGAGAGGGGGTGGGGGGAGAGAGTTCGCTCGAACGAGCCACGAAGCAGGCGGAATAAATAGGCCATCGCGCGAGAATTCGATACATCGATATCGCCGATTAATTCTCCAGGGGGGACGACGGGGGCTCTTCTTACTTTTTTGTACGGGCCTGGCCTTTCTTATCGCCGCTGGAAAAAGTGTCTCTCGCCGTAACGGAGAGACGGAGGATCGTTAGCCGAGCCTTTTCCCTCCTCCCTGATTGATTTTCTCTCACTCTCTGACGAGTGCGGATGATGGGTTTTTTCACGCCCCTTTGATTAACGGAGGCGCTTGCCGCGCTGTGACGTCGTTGCGTTGCGGACGAGTTTAGTGGACGAGGCGCGCGCGCGAGTCTCGGGCTAAATTTACATTTTTACGCGGATTAGCCGGGCCGTAAAGAAGCTGCGCGCAATAATGGAGGCCCGGCTCTAAAGTGTGTACGCGAGAAAGCATTGTCGTAAAATAGGCTTGCAGCCGGAGAGTGTAATGCCAGTGCGTTCGCGTATTTTTTATTGTACATAACGTGTATACACCTCGCGCTCCCGCCGCCGTTTATTGTCCGAGCTCTCTCTCGCGTTTATATATAAAAAGCTGCATATTCATTATTCATAAAGCACGACGCGATATCTTGGCCAATCATTTAAAATGGAAATTTCGAGAGCGCGGCAGTAAATCGCAGACATTTTCAGAGCTCGCGCACAATGCGATTTGTTTTTAAAATCTCCACCGCCCCCCGCCGCGGAGACGGCGAAATTTCAAAATGAATTCACCCTCCTCCTCCGCAAGAAGCTAAATGCAAATGCCGGGAATGCTGAAAAAACCGCGCGCGGAAACGAAGCTCGCGATTTTTTTTTACGACCCTTCGGAATAGGCCTCGGCTTGACTTGAGGAGCCCTCAATGGTGGCGCTGCAGTAGAGTTCAATGGGACGAAGCGGCGGTAATGCGCTTAATTAAAGTTGTTTCAACTCGTTAAGGCCTTTTGCGAGAGATGAACAAACTCCTTTCGACGACGCCTCTCCCCTGCATATCGCCGGGGCAACTTCCTACTTTTGTAAAACGTGACGAAACTTTGAACTTTTCACTTTTCCCGCGGTGGATATCGAAAGTTTTATTAGTTCTTACATTGTTTTGCCCGGCTCTCGCCCCATGCATACCAAACGGCTCCCCGTTATATTCCGCTCGAATAATACAGAGAAGTTTCTTTTTCGGAGATGAGTTTACGATTCCGAGATGAATATCGGATTTGGCGCACGCGAAATTTGATTCGAAATGATAGATGAACGCTGCGCGTGGCTTTGTTGGTTTTTTTTTTTTTTTTTCATTCAAAGCGGGAATTATGAATTTGGACTTTTCGGAATTGCAAATGAGGGTTTTCGTTAATTTGCATTTGAAAATTGGTTTGCGCTCGGGGTTGAAAGCGCCGAAATGACTTGAAAAAACATACGAAAATCTTCTAGAATCTTGAGCGCGAGTATATAAGTCAACAGAGCGATCTTCAAGTTTGATTAAAATCTAGCACTCGAAGCTATATTCTTCAAAACTCCCCGTTCGCCCTTCTTTAAATCCCTCCTCCGAGCTGCCAACAATCCCCGAACGAGAGGCCGCGATTTCAAATTTACACTGACCTACATCCAGCCCTGAAACAGCTCTTCCCACGAAAAACCACTCCCTCCAGATCCCGCGAGTGAACTCTTCCGCTATAAGCCACTCGAAAGACGAATCACCCGAAAGGAAAAAGCTCTCTCTCTCCGTCGAATTTTCCGCTATACGCCGCGTCGCAGTTAGCGGTGCGTGCAGTGTGTGTCGTCCCCAGTTAGAGGCGAGTTTGAGGGAAAGTTCCGGTCTCCGATCCAGTTATATGCGTCGGGCGGCGCGCTTCCGCTCTCGGACCGTTGACTGCCATTGACTTTGTCGGCAGCATCCTTATTCAGATCCGGTGCGGGCAAAGCGCGCGCCGCGCGTCTATGTGCACGCACGCACGAACTCGGAGCGCGACGAGCATTGAGAGCCAAAGTGCGCGCGCCTCTCTGCAAATTGCGAGAGCGCGAGCGAGCCGCGCTCGTTGGGTATGCAGCGTTCGAGGGCCGACTAATTGACGACGGATCCTGATGAGCGGAATCGCGATTTTTCTATTCCGAGTTTGTCGCTGGTAATTAGAGGCGGGTGCGCCGTTAGTTTCTGGGTGATAGAAATGATATTTTAGACGATTCGCGGTGAAATTATTATCTTGCGTTTAATGTGTTTGTATTAATTAGCCATGAGAGCCTCGTTTAGAGCGATTTGTGCGTTAGCGTCGAGACTTATATGTAAATGCGCTTAGTGCAGAAATAAATTATTATTAGTTATAGACTAACGAGGGTATAAATTATTTTATTTTATAAAGCATGCCACGTTTGAAATACATTTAAATGCGATTAAAGTGCATAAATCGGTTATTTAAACTGGGGTTCGATTTATGTTCGCATTTTGCAATGAAATGAGTGATAATTATTATCAATGTTGGGTTTATCATTTAATAAGAATTTAAATTTTCGAAAATCAAAACGCCAAGTTCATCTTGAATCTATTATTTTTGTTTACAAAACCTATAACTGTCACAGAATTAAACTCTAAAAAATCAAATTCCCAATTTCAAAAACTTCAAAATAAAGTTTATTTTTCGCTTCATCGCCCATAGTCAAGAAAGAATTTCCAGCATAGTTGTTTCATTCGGTTCAACCTCATTTCATCGGAATGTAAATTTACTTTAATTAAAGGCGCACAAGTTATGCAAGAAACATTCCAAATATTTACGCACGAGGCAGTGTGCTCCCGGCAATAAACGCGCGCGTTTTTTTCGCTTAATTTTAAACCGGCAGATTGAATTACGCGCGCGAAAACGACGTTCCCTCTTTCCCCTAGGTTTTCCGGTCTCTCGCGCGCCGGAAGCTCGGCTTGACGTACCTGAACGCCTCGACGCTAAAATTCTGTGTAAATAAACCACCTCGGCGGCCTGCCGGGGCGTCTGCTTCTCGGCGACGCGGATCTATTTTCCATCTGGATTCTTTTTTCTCCCGGGCGGCGGCTGACTCGGCTCGCGGCGAAAATCTCGGTGCGTCGCGACTTCTAAATATTTAGATTCTCGCGGAAATACGCGCCGGACGCGAACGAAGACGAGGCGAGTGGGAAGATGAATATATTGAGAATTAAGCGCGTACGCGGTTAAATAATGGATATATACAGGATGTCCAGACCGCAGAGAGCGGAGAGAGGGTTTCTGGATTACTTTGTTCGGTCTGTAAGAACGGCAAAGTTTCAGTTAATTTGGGAATGGGAAAGTTAGTTTTCGACGCTTTCAGAGTATTTTTAGAGATATCAATGAATTTCTTCTCTCAATCGTCGGATGAAATATCAGAAATGAAAGTTGAGTTAAAAGAGTGAAAAGATTTTCGTTGCCAAGTAATAACAGGAACAAATTGCCTTTTATCACGATTGATGAACAGTTTTTGATCATCGATCCGTTGTAAATTAATTAAATAAGAAAAAACTTTCGACTCAACTTCTTCGCAAAAACGAAAAGTGCTGGTTGCAAAATACTTTTTATCGAATAAAGAAAAGCTCTTGCGTACAAAAAAAAAGTGCATAGCGCGATACTAATTATCATTAAGAATTCATAAAACGAAGCCTCTCGATTGTGTGCTCAGTTACCAGCGCCGCGAGCATAAAACTAAGGTAAATACATTCCTCCTCTCTTCTTTGCTCAATACCCGCGCGCGGCGCATTTTTTTTTCCATCTCTCTCTCTCCGTGCAGTCGGTCGTCCGCTTATTAAAAAATCTCTCCCGACGTCCCAAGTGCCTCTCCTTCCCAATAACAACGCGCAACGTTACCGCGCCTTTCGAGCCGCTTTCCGAGCTTATCTGCTTAAAATGAGCGCGCTTGCGCGATTATAATTTACGCCTTGGCTCGTAAGTATCAGCGGCGGCGCGACGCGCTTTTGCCGGTAAATATTTGTCGCGAGCGCGCGACGTTAATTGTCACGGAGACTCGAGGCGAGCGAGTTCGCCGCGCGCGGTATATACACGTACGCCCGACAAACAGCCAGCGGGAGTAGCTACGTACGTTGACCCACTGACGGTCTCTCCGCGATGCCATTGTGAAGTAACGACCTGCTGTGTGCACGGCGAGAGTTGGCGCGGTGATAGCGAGACTTTTTTTTTCCCCCGAAATAACCGGCAAACTTTTTCACGACTGTTGTTGCCGCCGGATGGAAACGCGGTTGATTTTTTTTTGGGAGAAGTAATCTGGCGTTTCGATTCGATTCGCGTTGGTTGCAAATTTGATCACTGGGCTTTGTGCAAATAGTCGGTGTATCAATTGTAAATAAATAAAATGGAAAATTTTCAAACGCGCTTGCGCTCTTTTTCCAAGGGCAATTATCAATTTCGCAATGGGTCAATCTAAGCAACGATGAGGCTCACTCCATTTACAAAGCGTTTGTGTATCGAGCGCTTCTCGATGCGAATCTATGCATATGAATGGACGATATGGCTCTATAGTCGCCAGCCGGCGCGCTGGGATTTCCGGCGCAATTTATTGAGCGGAGCTTTCCGATGTCTACGCGAGAGATTACGATCGCAGATACGTCGCATGATCGAGTATGCAGATCTTGAGAGTTAACAGTGTGCAGCGCGGAGCTCGAAAATAAAAGCGGATGAGCTGTGAAAATCGTAAACCGTTTGCCGGATCCGCGATTTTTCTTGGGGGATTTGTTTTATGGAAAAGTTGATTGTCCGCGAGATCCTGACAATTTGCAGGTTCCAAGTCCTCGTATTGCAGCAGTGCGTCTTTGTAGTACTGATTTTATAAGGCGGTATTTCATTATTAATTGAATAGCAGGGAGTTGTTTTGATTTTGTATTTGTTCAATCACTGTTTACTTTAAGAAATTATGGTCGTAAATTAAGGATAATATTTATCTTTATTAATGCAGTGTTAAAGCAAACGTCAAGCTAATTTGACTATTTTATTAAAATCTACAGGTGCAGCACTCGTAAAATATCTGTCTTTTTTTTTTTAATTTCACCGGGAATGAATGTTTTGCTCGTAAAATCTTCATCGATCGAGCCACTGAAACAAGCCGAAAAGCTGTAAATAAAGCGATAAAGATTGACTTAAATAATAAAGTCGGTGTCGAAAGAGATATTTCTCAGCAAAACCCATTTTCTTCATGGACGTCAACGTATATATACGTGTCCTTAAAAAAAAACAGAAGCGAAAAAATGCTTCTGCAAAGGCAGAGTCATTCGGAGAAGATCCCGCCTTTGAAACAGGATGTGGTGGCATAAAAAAAAGGAGAAAAACTCACGAGTAGAAAAGGACAAAGGGGGAAGGCAACGAGAGAGAAATGCAGAGTGCGCAGTTGTGTCATAAATATTGGATTACAACATTCCTTTGTGCCCCAAGTTTAAATAGATTTTTATGCTAACTCCGTATTAATTAAGAATTTCATGTAAATTTCATAGATTCCCCGGATTATTACGCATGCCAATTTAAATTTCTAGATTTATTCCCTACCGTAATAAATGGTCATCGATTAAAAGTTAATTATGTTACTGTTCTACTTTTGATAATGTGATAATTGACTGTGCCATAATCAATTTAATTAGCAGTAACTATTAACGAGCGGAGTACATATATATTATTATTGTTGGCGTATGAAATCGTTGTAACCTGATATCTTTATGGTCCAACCATTAAACTAATACCGGAAGGTTCGTTTAATGACACTAAAATATAAAATTCAAGTCATTAAGCTGACAGAAGATAAACAGTGCCAATTTTATAAGCTGAATTTAAGGCAATTAATATTACATTCAAATTAAAAGTATAAATGCAAGCAAACATTAAACCTCCATTAGAGATAAAAACAAAAACTACCAAACAATCTTAAATTTTCCTCTCAGAGGGAAGTAGATCTAAATGGTAAAATCGTAACATAAAACATCATTGCCCAACGTAAAAAAAGCGTTTTCGTTTGATTAGCACTCACCAGAATTATTCACGCGCCATTTCCACGAATAAATACTCTAAAGTAGTTTAAATAGGCCAATTTAGGCTCAAAAGCTGCCTGCACCTTTTTGTCTCGAAAATAAAATTTGCCGAGCGGCCGCAGACAAGCATGATTCCTCCTTTATGGAAGGGTTCTGTCGATTAAGTTAACGAACCATAATTCGTGCATCGCGCTTCACGACTCATCAAGCTAATCGACAGCCCTTCCCCCAAAATTATTACACAATCAGCCGTAAATTCAGCAATAATTAATTCCGCAGCCTTCCCTCCCGCGCGCTCGATCGGTTTACGCAAGTTTTTACGTTGTTTACGCCTGCACTCGTAAATGATTTCTCGCCGCGAGAGCCAGGCGTCGTCCTCTGCGGAGGGAAGCGCAGCATCATCATCATCGCCTGGCAGCTCCGTCGCGAGAAAGAGGGCTTCGAGAGCCGCACCTCGCAAAAATAACTTCCGCAAAATTCAATTTCCCGCGGCGGTGGTTGGCTTTTTTTGCTTATGCGCGGGGGAGGTTGCCCGCTCGGAATAGAACGAGCGCGGCGCAATGACGAGAATGACAGGCCGCGCGGCGCGTAGCTTTTGCAGCACCGGGAGAGGATCGCGAGGAATTCTCTCTCGCCTTATCGCGTTACACGCTCCATCGATTTTATCGGCTGGCCTCTCTTTTTCTCGGACTGCTGACTCTCTCCTTCTCTCTCTCTCTCTCTTCCCCCGGAGCATATAACGTTCGAGTTTTACGGCCGGGGCTCCCTCCTTAACTGCGCCGCGGCGCGATAAGGGGAGGTGACACCTTTGTGCGCGCCGTTATCAGTTACTTCCGTTAGCGGACAGATCGGGAGATGTTTAGGGCTCTTTCGTTCGTCGCGTTAGCTAATCGCCAAGAGAGAGAGAGAGCTTTGCTTTGCTCTATACGTGCTGGCGTGGAATTCGCCGCGGCGCCACGATAAGATCTTGTTTGACTTGGCTGCCGAGATTTCTATTTGGAATTCAGACACTTTTTGTAAATAAGGCGCCGATGTTTGGGTTTAGTTAGCGGCGCCGTAAATTTTGCGCGACAGGAATGCGGTTGACGCAATAAGGGCTTCGAGGCGTATAATAATCGCGGAGCGAAGGTGCAATTATAAAATTGAGACTCCTGCTAAGGTTGGCAAAAAGGTTTCAAACAATGAACAACCGCCGGATGTCGATTGGCGAGGATCCAAAGAAAAACCGAAGTCATTCAAAAAGGCGGTTGCTCGTTCCTTCTCGGCTTTTTCTTGTTTACAAGTCGTCAGTGAATATCGGAGACGCCTAGCACACAGCAATGACGTCATTTAGCGCGGCAAAAAGTGAAAGAGCAGCTTATAATCGCCTGTAACAGGCGGCGTTTCAACTTTTTGTCAACCGGTATCATTACAAGCCGTTCGTGATTCTTTTTTTTCGAAAGGTTGCGCCAAGGTTGCAGAAATTCTCAACGCAGCCGACGAATCGGCCGGTATCGGCTCTATTTTTAGAGCGAAATTACCGAAACTCATTATTTCGAACTCCTCGAAATCACCGCGAGCACCGTTTTATCTATTCGCTCGTGTAAATATTTATTTTCATTGTCCACACCGAGAGATAAGCCCGGTAAAAAAAAAAAAATAACGCGCACGATAACGGAGCACCGCGCCTTGCGTATATACTCACTGCAGCTGAACGGGCAGATGAGCTCCCAAAGCTTCATGGCTGTGGTCGAACGTTTGATCATCGGTCAATCGGCGCCGAGCGTAAACTAATAAACCCATTGATCGGGCGACTGCAGTCGCGTGCGAAGATTATTGCGGCGCGGGTAAAAAGGGCGTGGGTCGGAGGCTGGATAAAGCTCGTGGGCGCCCCGTTTGGTAAGCAGACGGAAGGAGGGAGCGTCGGGGGGGAGAGAGGAGGAGAAAAAGAAAAGGAAATGAACCACGCATTCGCCGCTGCCGCTGCTGCCGCTGTCGACTGCAGTGTTCTGCAATTAACGAGTTTCTTAACCTTCTCGGTAAGAACGACGGCCGAGCGGCGCGAACGGTTTAATAGGATTATGGAAACACGAGGAATTTGCATTTTCTTGTACGCTGAAAAGTCTCGCCAGGCGGAGTCGGAGAAATTCGACTCTTGAAGTGGATTGACGGAGATTAGAATTCTAATTCGAGCCGATTAAATTTCGATAAGTCAGGGTTGGAAATGGGGAGTTTTTTTTTGCAACGAATTAAATGTGAGTTTTTCATTCGTGACATTTTGATATTTAATGTACTTTTTTAAGCTGATGCTCTCTAATTAAAGTTAATCCTGAATACTTGAGAAAAAGAAAAAGTTAAAGATGTAGAATGTAAAAGATACAGACGTGCGTGTACGTAAATAACCGTGTCTTTTATAAGTGTCAAATGTAACGAGATGATATTTTTCATAATTTGTATACGCATAGCTTGAATTCTCATCAAGTTGTTATTAAAGAAAACTTGACGTCCTTGAGTATTCCTATAAAATTACAGACGTTTCAGTTTTTAACTACCGGGAGAATTGTAAAACTGCAGAGATTCAACGTAATTATTACAAAAAAGCTGTTAAGCGTGCAAAAAATTCTAACGGTTCATTAAAAAAAGGTGGAAATAAAAATTTCAATCTTTTACACTTCCAAAGCGTTAATTAAAACTCCTGTTTTCGAAATGGAAAGAGAGTCGTTTACTCCTTCGCTTATCAATAAACCGAGACTACTTTTCCGTTAAATAGTTACCCAACTTGCTGTAAAAACCGGGCATCATTAAGCTCGTAAAAGTATCCAAAGATAAATTTCAAACAATAGCTTCCCGATTAAGGCCCCGCATAATAAACCAATCCGTGAACTCGCCATAAATCCCAGTTGCGACTGTTTCTCCATAAAATGACAATGGACCTTTATTCCGGCCCTCGGTAACTCTGGGAGGAAAATGAAAAATCAGCCGCGAACAATTGCACGCGTGTTCGAGGCGTGCCGAGATATCGCCGCCTCGCAGCTAATAATCCGGGGAGCCAACTCCGAGAAACCGGCTGTCCGTAATTTTCGCCAAGTTCCGGCGACCTCCTCCTCCTCCTCCTCCTCCGGCTCGGCGAGTTGCGCAATCGCAAATCAAGCGTCCGAGAGAGTTTAGGTGTAGCTCGTGCCGTTTCGCTTTATGTAATGCAAAAGGATCACCTGCGTGCGAGTTTTGTACAAGGCGGGGAGGATTGAGATTTTCGCTTTGTTTACTTTTTAGAGGCGGTGTAATTATCGGAGGATGAGATGGCTTAGCTGGGAAATTGTTAAAACAAGATTGATGATTCGAGATAACTTCGCTGAAGTTCAAGTCGCTAAGATGGGAGATAAAGGCGCTTTAAGTATACGCTTCGATGCGAAGTTCGAATTAATTAAATTAGTCGAGATTATCGATTGATGGGAGTTTCTAATAATTTCTGGTGAATACATAGAGTCTGCTCTTTTACGAGAATTTTATTTTAAATTTAAATAATTTTATCCAATATTATGCTTTCAATGTTCAGTAAATTTCGAATTAAAATTTTAAATACATCAACTTTGAATAAAATGAATTGATTACCGCCTAAAGTTTGATTATTATCTTAAAACGACAAATTAAAATTTCCTTTTTCCATTTCGAGAAAATTGGATACTATTATATAATATTAAAATTTTATTAAACATAAAGTTAACTTTCCTGGGCGATCGTAGAAAAGCCTATTAAACATTTTTTACGAAAATTCTGCTTCCATCAAAATCCATTTTAATTTCCTGTGAAATAAAATTCTTAAGACACGTTTGACGTGAAATGGCGCATCTATACAGAAATCTCCGAAGAGCATCGGTATTAAAACCGGGGCTCGATAAGTCTCCATTGTCTCGGCGTTGTTCCGCCGTTTAAGTATCCTTAAGAGGACGTCGGATATTATTATTCTCGCTTAATTGAAATTTTGCCATTCATTAAAAAGCTCGCTTGTAAAAGAAGATCCGACAAGATAAGACTTATAATACAATGCTTTTTACCTAGAACGAGGAAAAGCAACGAAGTCGATTGTCTTAATCTTGTCTAACGCAGACGGAAAAATTGCACTGCGTTGCGCGGCGTTAGTTATGCGCGTCTATTTACGAAAAAAATGTCACTCGGTTACACAATCATGCCAGACCAAGTTTTTTCGAGAAGAACGCTGCGAACACTTCTCATCGTGAATGCTGTTCAGTATTGCATACGCAGGCTGTTAACTTTAACTAATCTCCTTTAGAATTACTGTCACAGCATTGAAAAATTTAATGAGGCGTCAAATAAGGTATTATGTACCGAATTGTTTTGCCTCTGCTGATCCCCAATGTGCCAAACACTCATGCTCAGTTTACTCAAAACCGTACACCGCAGGATAAGATAGAACAACGTTAAATAAGACAAAAAAAAAGGAAGTACATATCAGCATTTTCATTCGCGCAAAACGTTCTAAGCGGCGCAGTAGCAGCCGGCGGCTGCAGCGCGATCATCGCCGCCGCGGAGCTCTCGGGGCAAGAGACAAAACGTTCCAGATACCGCGTCTGATAAAGCGTCCAAGTAGCGCATCGCCGCGAATATTTCTCTCGCTCGCCGCGGCCCCGCGTTCATATGCTCCTTTTATCATTACGTAAAATTGCAGCGTCAATTTTAGAAGAAGAGGAACGAATCCGCTTATCGGCGCCGCTTATCGCCGCGCGGCGTCGGGTTTCTTACATTTACCGCTCGGATCCCCGAGCATCGAAAGCGTAATTTTAGTGTGACCGAGAGAGAGAGAAAGAGAGAGGGGAAGAGAGTCTGCTTGGCGAAACACGTACGTGTCTCCAGACTGCTCGCGCAATGTGTGCACGGAGCGGCGCGTGCGTACGTTTCGAGTTGATTTTGCGAGTACGAAGGCTGCTTTGTAGCGAAAACGTTTCGCGCGGTAATTTTAGGCCGCTTTGATCGGATTATTTGCTTTGCGCAGGGGAAACTGACGTTTTCCCTTTTCCCGCACGAGCGGCGTTGCCGCGAGAGGATTTTGCCATTTTTGCGACTGTCTTTAGATGGAATGTAAACGCTTTACAAAAGACAGTGACGCGCATAGTTTGAATACGTAAGTTCGCGTCTTGGACTAATCTCGTTCGTCGAAGCTCTGCTCGCAGAAAGCATACTTGACGTTTTTTTAGATTAGATATTACTATTTAAGAGTAAACAAAGGCTGTATCGATAAAACTAAAAAAATTCTTCTTGCCTTACGCACCAACTTTTATGTATAAGTAGTGTGTTATTGTTATTCCATCAGATAATTTACATTTAATGCATAATTGGCCTTATCTAAAAATATTCTCCTTCTTATACAATTATTATACTTTCCTTACGGCAAATCATCCTTGAAAACGGATTTGCAAACTAAATTTTTAATAACCCAAAAACTAATTATGTTAATTCTCTCTCGGCGCAGAATTTCATCCCAGAAACGTCCTCGCCGACAGTTTTCTTGTTGACAATATTGTAAAAAAAAAATCTGCAAGCAAACGGAATATCGCGTTCGCGCGACAACAACAATGCGTGCGCATGTCAGCTCGGCCGGAAAGTTCGCTTGCGCAAAGCCCGCAAACTCGCCTTTTCAAATATCCTCGCCTATAGTGCGTGGAAGCTCGGTTGTTATGATTTCCGAATACCGCTGATAAAGCAGACGAGGCGAGGTGACCTCATCGCGCCGGGATTTTCAGGGTGAGTTTTTCGATTCGCTTATCGATGTATAACGCCGCGCGGCTAAGCGACGCCGCTCTCGATTGAAACACAAATGCTCCCGCTTTTAATTGCTCGGCGCTTTTATGATGCTACGGCCGCGATAACGATTACCGGGAAACTATATAAAGTACACGTCGAGGCCGCGGCGTCGATTTTTTACGATATCGAGCTCGGCCCCTACCTGCGATACGTAAGGTTAATATTTGCGCGAGGGAAATTTTTTTTTCATCGATAACTCCGCGCATTTGCATTGCTTCCGAGAAGCCGCCGCCGCTCTCGGAGAGTAAAAAATCGTAAGGGGCTTCGCGTTTCTTCAATAACGTTGAGATCGAGACGGTAAGAGTGCCTTTCCGGCGTAAATAAAGCGTCACTCGTCAACACTCGCTCGAGGATTTCGGAGCGAAGCATGAATGGACCGATCGCTCGAGGATCGCTTCCCAAAATAATTACAGTCTCATTTCTAAATAACGAGCACCGCCGAAAGCGTCGCGTCGACAGTCCGCCGGAAGACAGTATACAAGTAACTCGCCTCGCGCCGAAAGGTAAGAGCAGAGCTTTCATCATTATCAAGCGGTCCCCGATAAGGCCGCTTCAGAGAACGAAACGAAAGAGCAGCCGGGCGTCGGCTCTCCGCGACGACGCGAGGCGATGATCGCCCCGCTCGAGCACTCCTTATCCTCTCGAGAGGCGGCGGCGGCCACATTCTTCCCCGTAAGAAAGCCGGCGGCGGCGTCCACCGCAGCACAGCCCATTTTCATGCTAAACGAAAAACCGTCTCCATTTCAGCGCCGCCGCGCGGCTAATAGAAAATGCGCGCTCCGACGCGTTAATAGAAGCTCTCCGCTCTCGGTCCGGCTAAGGTCGCGCGCTCGGAATGGGAAGTCGAACGGCCTTGGCTGCAGTGCGCGCGGCCTTACGGTACCTCTCTCTCTCTCTCTCCTGCTTCCTTTCTTCGAGCGCTTTCTTTCTTCCCTCGGCCCCCCTGGCTGCCTCTATTTTTCTTCTTTCGGCCTTTTGTCCTGGATTTGTGTCGTGGCCCTTTCCGGACTTCCCTGTTCCCCTGCCGACGGAATCAGCGCTGGAACCTCGGATATTCAGCGTTTTTCGGATCGTGCCGCACTCTCCGCCCGTTGCGAGACGGGAAAGTTTGCTTTTGACGTTTTCGCTTGAAAGGTCGCATTGTGCCGTCGTAGAAATAAGTTTTGTTTATCGCGAGAGACGCCTCTTTTCTAGCCAGTTTATTTTTAGAAAACTCCGAGACGGATTTTTTCAGACGCGGAGTTTTAGTCGCTTGGGCGGTCTTTAAAAATGGAGGTATAATGACATAATATAGAAGTTGTAAATATTCAGCGCCTCCTTATGCAGTATGGGAGCACGAAATGAGCCGTGTTTTTAAATTAAACTATTTTACCGTCGTTTAAGAGCTTTAATTAAATGCTTACGGCATGCTGAAGAATTACAGGCCACAATAAATTCACCAAATGGCCATTCTTTTTACTGCTTCAATTAGAGATGCATTTAATGAAAGAAAAACTTAGTCAAATGAGCATTCTTTAGGTTTAAAAATACATTTTATGCCTACTTGCGGTTACAAATTTTTCATCTATAATTTATAATTTGAAAAAAAAGGAAACTGGAGCTGCTCGTGTTTGCATTATACTCTGCACTTTCAGCGGCATAAAAGCCGTTATAAATTTTTGTTTGGTATAAAGCTCAATGGAATTATCATTGGCTTTAAAGCAGTTTTTATGATTTTACGAGGCGCACTAAAAGTTTCTATGAGCTCGCTAATTAATGGAATAAAGTTAAAATTCAAAATCTGTCGTAAACTCGCATTTTCATAATCCGCAAAAGCGGGTTCTTTTATTATTCTCAAGTTTTATCTTAATTTTTTTATGAAAAGCGTTTGTTACGTCTGTTGAGTCCAAATTTACGTTAATGGAAAGAAAGTACAAGATAATAAATCCGTTGACGAAGTTAATAATGTTTACAATGAAGTACATTGTATAAAAAGCTGAGAAGTACATAATATAAAGTACGTAACTTACAGCGGCATTAATCATTTAACTTTAGAGGTAAATTCTACCTCAAGGTACACACCTTTGACTATGAAAGCAAATATTGTTCAAGTTCCGGTTATTCAACGTTACGTCTTACTTTGCTCGCCTTAAATTAAGATTCAAAAGGCAGTAACAAAATATCAAACCTAAATCACCCCTGAGTGTATAAAGTTGGCTAATTGTAACTAAAAGCCGAAACTTAATTAACGCGAGCAACAATTCGCGTTAAAAATAAGCTCTCGGCTCGGCTTTCCCTCCTCCTCGAGCGAAATAATAAACTTTATTCCCGAAAAAGACAGAGCGATAAAGCGAAATCAGCGCCTTAATTACCCGGCGAGTTTTTCTCGTTCGCCCGATATACCCCCATCGGCCCCGTTTACCACTATCTGTTATGCACAAAGGCCGCCTGCCCGAGAGAAACCAGTCCCAAAATTTAAAGTCACAGAGACCGGCACGGCCGGAGCGCCAAATAAGAGCAGGCAGCCGAGTCCGAGAGCCCGCATAGCCCCGTTTCGCCCACGAAATCTCTCTCGCTTGCATGCGTGTACGCGCCGGTTCTTCCCCTCTTTCTCTCTCTCTCTCTCTCTTCCATCTTTCGTGCAGCAGCAGCAGCAGCAGCAGCCGCCGCTCGCCACGTGAAAGCGGCCTTTCGGAATTTTCAGGTATAATATGGGCGCGCGCGCGATACAATGCCTCGGTGTCGAGAATTTTCGGAGCCGACGCGAGAGATAGCAGTTGGTCAGCGACAGATGTTGCCTTTGTCGCTTATCTCCCGGCTAGGCGCTGATTTACTTCCGAGTAATTAGCGAGGAGAAATGCGCTCCTTCGAGCTGCGGGGAAAGAGATCGAGGAGTCGTTGGGCTGGTAACGCGTTTGGCCGATTGTTTCCTTATCGCTGGGAGTATGACGTGGCTGCTCAACGTGTCGCCGACAATGATTGCGGGAGATTTTGGAGATAAGAGTCTTGACTGTCTAACTAATGGTTGGTCAGATTAAATTTTCCTTGTTTTGGAAGACTATTTTTAAAAGCGTTTTGTAATATTGATTCTTTGTCTTTAAATTTGAGGAATTAAATGTTTTTAATGAAAGGAAATGTACTTTGAATGTGGGAATGCTTTTCAAATGTAAAAATGTGTTATCGCTTATTTAAATAAATGTAAATATTTATTTTAATGCTCTTTAACGGAGGCTCACCGACTAATTAACTAATGTACAACTTCTGGAAAGTCGATTCGTTTTTTTGTTGGTATTTAAGATTTATGTTTTTATATATAGCCTTAGTTGCGAGCAAAGTTCAGCAGAAGTACCGCGTTAAAGTTCCCAGCTTGAATGATGGAGGCTTTTCTGAGAATGAAATTCCTGCTTTGTGCTATATATGCAAGTAATCATAATTATGAAATCCGAATGGAGAAAGTGCACTTACACTCTCCGATTGCATTCGCCTAAATTAAAATGATAGTATTTTATAGGAACATTAACTGAAATTTTATTTTTTGTTATATACTCCAGAAAAATTAGCCTGATTGCAAAAGTCTAATATCAAGTAATTTTTAAACCTATAAAAGACTTACGAATTCAAGGTATTGCGATATTTTGTAAAACCAAAATAGTATTAAATTTCTGCACTGACGTCATTCTTTGATTGGCATATTGTGTCTCGCGATACGACGCGAAACAGTCGGCTGAATGTTTTCAAAATTTTTTAATTATCAGAAAACAAGTTGATATACCTGTGCAAAAGCACGTTCAAAGAAATATTTCATTGCCCACGACTCGCGTCGCCTCTTTCATTCGAAACTCTCGTTCGAAAATTGAAAAAACCGCTTTCCTCAACGATAATCCCTTCGCACAAAACAAGCCTCCAATTTACGTCCTCCGAAAATGCGCAAAAATCAGCGACTGCCATTGAATTTCGTTCCGCGGCCTCTCTCGTCAAAGCGAGAAGCCGGCGGCGCCCTTACGCGTCTCTTTTCTCTCCGCTCGGCTTGCTCGCCGCACGCGTCGAGACATAGAAAACGACGCACAATAGCCCGACGAACGGCGCCTGGGTGAACGAGTTTCGTTGATCCGCTCGCGATATCTTCATATTCCTTGCTCGGTCCGAAAAGAGACTGCGGCGCTAAAAGCGCGACGAGGCCTCTTTGTCGCCGGAGAAATAGAGAAGGATGGCTCCTCGGCAATTTAGGATCGTTTATTTTGATTGGCCTCATACGGGGGCGTGCATTGCGTCACGACGCGCGCGGAGAGCTCGGCTCGCTCGGCTCGCCGCCGCGCTTGCTTTTCCCTGTACTATCGCAACAAAGGACAAAAGGACACGCGGTTTTCTCGCTGCTCCGCGTTGCGGATCGTGTTCGCGAGCGAACCTTTTTTCCGTTTCGCCTTTTGCCAGTCTTTCCGACCGCGGATAAACGGAGATTTTTCTTGGGGCCGACCCCCGGGACATTCGGCGACAAGCCTTTCTTTCCGTTCGACGAGCTCGCGGAGAATGTTTACGCGAGGCTGGTTCAATTTCGAATCCGCGCGTTTGTTAAGAATGCAAATTCATCCCTCTCGCGCGCGAGGAAATTTAATTTTCTATTTTCTCCGACCCAGTTCCGCGGAGCTTTTTATGAAACTTGATAGCGTTTAAATCGATATCTCGGATATTCCCGTAATGACGAAAAAGGAACTATACGAAGCTTTTAAAAAAAATCTCATTTCAAGAATGCAAGGGAAGCAGGGAGAAAAATTATTGTCCGCCAAAAGGTATATACCACACACCGGACGACTCGCCTTGTACCTATAGGCGTATATAAAAAATTGAACCCATTTATACGTCGTACGTCGGCCAGGCCACACAGCTCTCCGACTATATACACGCGACAAAAGGACGAGCCGCTTACAACCGTCTTAGCCGCGCGCGGTGTGTCGCGACTCGCGATCGCCGTAACTTTGCGCCTTTATCCCGACTGCAGCCGCGTGTTTTCTCGCGTTCGAATCGCTCGCCGAGGATAAATCACCCGGCAGGTTATCTCCATCGAGCTTTTTCTATATACGTATTGCGAGCCGCGCGCGAGAGCTTAATGGATTTTTCCGGGCCCGCCGCCGCGGTGGTGGTGGTGGCTTTTGAAAAATCTCGCCGCGGGCGATCGATCATCGAGTCGGGCAATTTTTCGCTCGGCTACCGGGGAGTCGGCTCCGGCTGCCGTAAACAGTCGGTGGGTCTTGGTCAATCTTGGCCTCTTTTGTATTATCGAATATTTTTCCAAGAGGGCCGGGAGCCTCGTGACTCGGCGGTATTTCCGTTTTGATATCTTCCTTCGGAAAAAGTGACTCGGTGGATTTGTCTGTTTAAGTGCACAAAGGTTTCACTTTTTGTAACAAAATTTTAAAGTTTAATTGCGTTTGAATTTCGAAAAAGAGGAAAATCGGGTTTATATTCAGTTTCTTGCTTTTTTTTTAGCAAGAGTTAATATTGCGTAAATAAAATTTATTGCATAATGCTTAAAAAAAAAAAAATTATGCGAACAGCAGATGGTAAAAATAAATTTATAAGCAAGAATTACGAGGTATAAATTTTCATGGTAAGCACATAAAATTAGCGTATTTCAAAGCACCTGTTGTTTTATGCAAAATTTCATTTACGCGTCAGACCATCCATTCGCACCTCTTTATTTATTGCATTTTGAGTTATCTTTACGCAGACGAGGAACATGTGAATGAACTCGGCTACATCATTTCTAACTCGGCAAGTTAAATTTATATTTAGATAACCTATTTTAAAACAAAACCCTACTTTATCCATACTTGAGACATAAATATATTAATAACTCACTAAGAACAAACGGTCGCCGGCAACTCGGACAAATTGTCACCGGGGGGGAAAAAGTTAATTCCCGTCGCCGTATCCCAGTTATCGTCAGGGCCGACAATTGCAGGCTTAACAAGAAAACAATAAAATAAAACCTCGCTCTCTTCGCGCACTATTAAAGCCAATGAAAAAGAGACGTCCGTTCGATAGAGCTCGAAACGGCCAAGAAGTGTCCCGAGCCGCGCGCGCATTGCATCGTCGTCGCAATAAATTCCTCAATAAAAAAAAAAGAGGCCTCACAGTGTCGCATCGGCTGTATACGATAATTCCCCCTTTTCGCCGGGTTCTCCCGCACATACTCCGAGTGCCGCGCGTCTCGGATCGATTGCGAAGTTAGGCAAATCGGGACGACCTTGGCCGAGGAGTGTATACGGTTAGGAGAGCGAGTCGCTCTCGCTTCTCTCTCCAATAAATGCGAATCCGGAGGGATACACACTTCTTTCGGACGACTTTTTTGCTAACGAAGCGCGGGGTGATGTAACCGATTGCGATGCGATTCGAGGCGGGAGCGAAGTGCGTGCGGAACGAGATCGCGAGATCGTTGTAAGAGACGTATGCCGGTTTGTTAGCGCGCTCGCTTTTCTGCCATTGACTGCTGAATGAGCAATTTGGACTGTTTGTTGAAGTCGCGACCGAATTCGAGGCTGTTATCCGTTTGGAGTCTAATTGCGACTGTTCGCTTGATTGCCGGACTTTTGAACTGGGCAAAGGTTTTTCACTGGCGTTCGAATTCGACAGTTTTTTTCGAGCTCTGGTTCGATGAGAAAATTTGTGGTTCAAAAACCGATGAGGCCTTGTTATGATAAAAATTATTTCGATATTCAAGGTTTCTATCTTTACAAGGTTTTCGTTTTGTTATAAATCATCGAAAACTAATTAACAAAAACTAGCAGAAAACCGTCAAGTAAACACTCGCGAACAAGAATTACGTGAACACTTATTTAGAAATTCAAATTGACCTCGGCTGGCCGATTTATTAGAATTTTTAATTTCCCATATTACAGATAATTAACGGAAATTATTCCTTAGTTTCGTGAAAAATAACTAACGCAAATCGAACATTTGCATTCTACCTCGGGACCTTTAATTAGTACCGGAAGGTACGCATGAATTATTCGTTTTTCGCGTTCCGATACAAGCAGAGCTGTTTTCGAGTACTTCTCCTCATGTGGCTTCTGTCGATTTTACCTCCTTTTTCGGTGCTCCCATGTAAATATTATCTTTCACTTAAAACGGATACCTGTTGGTTCCCGGCAGCGTTTTCGGCAAACTCATAAATTTTACAACTCCAAAGCAAACGAAAACTATTTCAAAACACGCTGTTAAAAAGATCGGCAGTTACAAATGACCCGCTCACAATGAAACCGTCTGCTCCGCATGAAAACGAGGCGTTTCGCGCTTATATCGGCCTTTTTGAGCTTCCTTTTGAACGATAACAAACGCGGCGTGTAATACGAAAACTGCTGTAACTACGCGCAGTAGCGCTGTAAATACCGCGTGTTTACCGACCAAAGAATCCCCCCGGCCAAGAGCATCACCCGCATAAATAAGCCAATTACCAATTCGCTGTGTCGGTGATGCGCGCGCATAACCCCCGGTTCTACAATTATTCGAGCGCGCGGATTCGGATAACGAATATCCGATTGCGTAATTCGCGAGCGCATAAATTAAAACGCCGCCGCTGTATTTCGCAACGACGAAGCGGCGCCCGTTGATTTTGTAAACACGAGATTTATGAATATAATCGGAGAGAAACGGTTCGCCCGCCGATTTCGCGCGTATATAATACGAGAGCGCCTCGTCCGGCTCGAGAGCTTCGTGCCAAGATGCTGTAATGTCATCGAAACGGATTAAACGTCGGCGGGACCTAAATTTATCTTATCTGTCTCGCGGAATTGCGAGAAACATTCCCAGAGTCCAACTTGAGTCAGTTTTGCGAGTGAATCAAACGTCAAAGCGCGCGTTAAATTTTTACGCTCTTTCTCATTCGTCCGCCGGCAGTTACACGGTTCACCATTTTCGTTCCGCGATTATCCGCCGATTTTTCGCCGCCGCGGCCGCAATGCCATATCCAGAGATTTTCCTGAAAATTGATATTTTCCCCGCGAGAGCAGGGAACGTCGCGCATTAAAATAATGAGTCGACGGGGCCCGACTAGGGAGGGGGGGGGGGAGGCGAGAGAGCAGAAGCCCC